>JAOTRH010196082.1:0-11434 GCA_034768845.1 Heliamphora exappendiculata
AACGAAATATATTTAATTTTGAGTTTTATTATACTAAATATAAAAAAAAATTCAAAGAACTTACGAAAAATGCTTTCAGAAACGGGAAAAAAAAAAGATACAGAAGGGGGAATGTTCGTATATTTTGGTTAACAAACTTCTTGTTGACCAACATATATTTGAGCTTACATCAAGCAATTTTTTTCTCAATCACACGGCCAGGTTGGACAGGTTCCCTAAATTGAAAGGTTGAGGGAATAAAAATCTACCAATTGTCCAATTGAATTTGCTTTTCTAACTAAAAGTCATATATCAAATTTGAGTAAAAACCATAGATATATACTCTTATAGAACCTTTTATATTATATATGAGTTAAAAGGAAACTGGATAATTCCAATTTTTGCTATATCCACTCCAACGAATGGAGTGGATGGAGCAAAATTTAGAATTAAGTTTAGAGAATATGGAAATGCCACTGACGTAGGATGGAATTTACAAGTCATACCCCTGAGAGCCACCGAAAAAGTTCGCTAATCTCTTCTCCAATCCGATTGGCCTCCAAATCCTCAACGGAGATTACTGCGTCGCTCCGCCGACTGCTACCGGTGAAGATCCTTCCGGAGCTCCGAAATGAAAGCGTGCGAGACGAAATTGATGCGAGACGATCCACGTAGTCTCTCAACCAGCTTCGCCCGGCGACTTCGGCGGCTAAACTCTCTCCCGGAGGTTCCGGAACCGAAGCAGGTGCACTCGAGGGAACTCCAGTTGAGTCCTTATCAACGGAGGTACAATCAGAGATCCCTCGCCGGTGTGTTGACCCCACGGACACCTCGTAGCCGTCCTCGACAATGTACTCAAAGGATCCCATGGAGTACGATCTATGACCATCGCCGGAATCAGACGCCGCCCGTCGCCGGCTTAGACTTCCAATCTCGATCCGGAAACTGTTCCCCCGGTCATCAGCAGCAGATGACGAAAGGATTTTGTTCAGTACATCCGTCTCGGTCGGATGAACCGTGGACCTGCACAACGGACACGTCTGATTCGACATCAGCCATGCGTCAATGCACTGCGTGTGGAACGCGTGGCAACACAGCGGAAGCAGCCGTAGCTGATCATTCGGTTCAAACTTCGCTAAACAAACAGAACAATCCCCACCGACGATGTTTCCGGTGATGGAACCGAAGGTGAAGACAGGGAGAGAGTTCAACAGATCATCGGACGACGTTTGCCGATCGTAGAGACAGCGATCGCGGAGTGCGTCGTTGTTGTTATTGCGGGAGGTCTGGACGACGTCGTCCACGACGGAGAAGGTGCGGAGCGAACGGTGGCAGTGGCGATTGAAGCAGCGGAGGAGGAGGTAGAGCGAAGCAGAGACGATAATGGCGGAGGCAATGATGATTATCACAATGATAATTGAAGACGATGCCGACGAAGGCTGGTCGTTGCCGCTGCCGCCGCCGTCGTGGCTCGGTTGAGGTAGAGTCACGGCGGTTGAGCCGCCGACTACGGAGAAAAATGGCGGTGGCGTCTCCACTCGATCAAACACGCGAGGCATCGTTGTATGATCTCTGTATCGCTGATTCGCTTCCTATGATTTTGATTCTATGGGGAAGAGAGAAAGTTGTGCGAGGAGAGAGAAATTGAAAGAGAGAAAGAGGTTGGTGGAAGGATTGGCGATGGTATTTAAGTCACTCGCCAGAAGCTGTCACGAGAGGAGAGCCACTATGAAGAATTGATAGGCACGTGAGGAACACGTGGCAACCGGGAGGAGTGGGACCCTGGGCTTTTTTGCCATATACTTCATTTTATCCTCTCTCTCTCTCTCTCTCTTCCATTTCCCACACCTTCCTATGGGATCTTGATTCTATTCGATTCTAGTATATTGTTTTAATAATTCAAATTTTTTATATTAAAAAATATATTTTAACAAATATTTATATAAAAATTTAATTTGATTAGATATGTACCATTATATAGTTCAATTATATTATTTAAAAAATATATATATACTATCCTAAATATTATACTTTTCATTTAATTTTGTTAAGAATGATGTTATCTAATTATATGGTTATCGATATCTAATCAAAATAATGTGATTTAACGATGTGATTATTAATATATAATTAATTTTTTTATATAAATAATTTTTTGAGTAAGTTCTCATGATATCACATTCCACGTAAAAACTTAGTCTAGTGTGTATAAAATTAAGTGGGAGACATTTATTGTCTATAATTCTAATAATTTAAATAAAATACCTAATGACAAAATACAAAATATTTATGCACACTTAAGACAATGATGGTGTTTGATAAGTTACTGCAAGTAGTTTTTAACTTCTTATTATTAATTTTAATTATATTTTATAAATTTTTTAAAATATTTATAATTTTTGTTATAAGTTATAATTATTATTTTTATTTTAATTATAAATTATATTTTTTAATTAAATACTTATAATTATTATTATAAATTATAATTTATAAATAACTAATGTTAACAATGACAAATACCAACATTATGATTGTGCAACATTAACTGTTTAAAGATAAAATAAACCAAATCTTCATATATGTAAGTTTGTGTTTGGATTAATTCTTTTTATAAATTTTTTAGATTTGTGATTTTTTTATAAAAAAATAAATATAAAAATATATTTAAAAAAATTAACTTAAATCAAATAAATAAACTTTTTTAAAAAATTTAAATAAAAAATATCTTTAAAAAAATAAGTCAAACATAAGCTAGGTATATATCTGTTGGTTTCTCACTCTAAAGGGCAAGACAGAGAGGTACGTGAAGTAAAATGCGAATGATTAAATGCTTGTGTGCTGAGACAGATGGAGGGCAAAATATTAGGTCGTCTCGGATAAAGCGATGTTTTGTGATAATTTTAATAAATAAATAATTATAATTTATATTATAAAATTATTATTTATTTTTAATTGTTTAAAAAAGAAATTATTATGACAAATTATTATCATACTAAATAAAAATAACACATAAATTTGTCATAAACTACTTTAAAAATTCCAAATAATGACTAGAGATCGATAAATAATATTATTAGTTACTTTCATAGTATTATATGCATGATATTATCTATGTAATATTTTTGATAAATAAAAATATTTAATACACTACATAAAATAATATTACATAATATAAAATATTTTTTATTATATAATTAAATAAAATTATTACATAAATAATGTCATGTAATACTGAATAATTAAGAGTTTAATTAGCAACTAGCTTAAAAATTATTTTTTATATTTTTTTTACATTTTTAGCCAAAAAGCTATATTAGTTTTAATGTAAGTTATTTGGTAATTTAACTTTTAAGTTAATTTTTTTAAAATTGGTTATTTGAGTAAAAAACTAAATTTTTTATTTTTTTGTTCAAATTTAATAATTTTACTCTTGTATATATTTGATATTACTAATTATATGTAATTGTTAGTTGTAGTAAATAAGTTATGAATAATGGTATTATTGTATTTTAAAAATAGTAAAAATTTAAATAAAATATTTTAAAATTTTATGTTTTAATTTAATTTTTTAATTTTTTAATTTTTTTTTACTTTTTTTTACTAATCTAAGTAACTTTTCACAATTTTAACTAATTTTTTTAAAAAAAAGTAAGGTTACCAATCAAGGCACAGACCAGTGGGAGTGAGAGCGGTGTTCACTGCAAGTATTAATGGCATTGGGACTGGTTGGGCACTGGGGACCACAGTTCATCCGCTTTTATATGTTTTAAATGCGGGTCCATCTCGTAAGGCCATGTTTGATATTCACAATTTAATTAGAAGGAAAGCTATAAATTTTTAACTTTAACAAATACTTATAAATCATAATTATATATTTTTAATAATAATCTATAAATTTATAATTTTAGTTATACTAAATACCTTATTTTATTTTTTGAGCACTAATGGGGGTGTTTGGCAAAATTACTGCCAGTAACTTATAGATTATAACTTATAGTAGAAGCTGTGAGTGTTTGGTATAAATTATAATTTGTAACTACAATATAAAAAAAATAATTATAATTTATAATAAAAATAATAAATATTTAAAATAAATTATAACTTATAAATAAAAATAATAACAAAAAATTAAAAATAAAAACCAAAAACTTTGTCAAACTCCCCCTAAGTATCAATATTTCCTTATTACTAATTTTTTGCCTTATTTGGTCAGTTGGGCCATATGAACTTCCTAAAATCCATCTACTTTCCTTTCATATTTGACTTTTGGTCATTAGAACATCTCCATGTGGCTCGTTGTCTCAATGTCCAACCTGCATATTTGACGTTTGGATAGTATTTGGCATCGATACAGTTACTTAGTTTATATATTGTAATTTGTGATAAAATTATAAATATTTATTAAAAATTATAGTATGTAATTAAAATAAAAAAATAATTATAATTTATAACAAAAATTATACGTATTTAAAAAAATTATAATTTATAACTAAAATTAATAATATAAAATTAAAAATTATCAACAATAACTTTGCTAAACACCCCAATTACCTTTATTAAAATTTTTTGCACCTTGAGGTTTGGGTTGGTGGGTAGGATGTTAGTAAGATAGTCTTTGCCATTGTTGAAATTAGTAACTTATAAAATGTAATTTATAACAAAAATTATGTGTTTAATAAAAATTATTATTTGTAACTAAAATAAAAAAAAAAAATTATAAATTATAGTATAAATTATAAATATTTAAAAAATATATAATTTATAATTAAAATTACTAATAAAAAATTAAATGCTACTAACAGGACCTTTGCCAAGTACCCCTAAAACATTTTGACATAAATATCCAAATTTTCCATAGCTATTTAGATAGCATTTGGCAACATAGTTTGAAATCAAAATTTTTTTTTTTTTTTTGTTTAAAATCACTTTAAATTTAAAAAGTTAAAAGTTCGTTTGGGAGAGTATGTGGTGACTTTAAATTAAATGTTTAAAGTAGTTTTAAGTTAAAAAATAAAAAAAAATTACTTAAAGTTGCTATAATTTTTTCAAATTTATTTTAAAATAATTTTGTGTTTAATATAAATATTATTTGATAGATTTTGACAAGTATATTTTAAAAATATAATTTTTATAAAATAAATTTATATAATAAAAGTTTTGATATTTTTATAAAATATAAAAAAAATTATGTAAAAAACAAAAAGGTTAAAAGCTTTTAAGTTAAAAAAATGAGACTTTTGACCCTTTTAAACTTAAAAGACAGAAAAAATTTAATTTTAAATCAACTTAACACCTGCTGACAAACGAGGCCTTACTCCCCCAAATCTGCTATCCATAGGTCTGGATTATCGTCGTGAGGGGGAGCCCCTGGACTGTCCCAAGTCGAGCTGTTGTTGGAAATGTGCTTGTTATTCAGTACTCACGGAATTTTACGTGGAAAGTTTACATTATACTCGTTATATACGGCGGTGACGATAAATTTTATAGTATAAATATAATGATTTAATTTTGTTAAATAATTAAAAGATAAATAGTAATTCATATTACATAGATTGTGATTATTTATTTGTCAAAAGTATCACATGACATCGTCTACATAGTACTTCGAAAATATTTAATAATTTTTCGTCCAAACGGTAGGCCATTTTGACTATAAAGAGGCAGCAGTAACTACAAAGAGATTTTGAAAATGGCTCCGTGTAACTATTGAATATGTATTGTATATTGATATATATTTAATATGTAAGGATACATATCAAATACATTTAAGTAGTATCTAAAATTTTTTTTTATTTTTTTATTTTTAATACGTTTTAAATACACTTGGGACATGAGAAATACGCAGGAATATGTTTCGAATGCGGAAGGAATACTTTTTAGATACGTTTCATTTTTTTAAAGCTATTTTTTTATTTAGTTAATATTTTGGTTTTATTGTATGAATGTGTACTACCATTTAAATATTTTTTTATACTTAATGACTTTTTTATTTATTTATTACTTTTCAATTATTCTTAACTTAGATGGATATTGAACATTTCAAAATAAGAATAAAATGAATTAACTCTTGCTATTATGTATAAATAATATAAATACTACAAACTATAAAAAAATAATTTGTTTGTAAACGTATTCTAATCGTACCCGTATCTTTTTTTATTGTATCATATTATTGTATTTATATTGTATCGTATTCATATTTCGTATTCGTATTCGTGCTTTCTAGGTAGAAAAAGTAGCACCATATTCTTCTATCACTTGTTCTAACTAAGGGTGTAAAAATGGCCCGGGGCTCATGGGCGGCCTGAGACTCGTTCGACGCCCGGTACTGTGCGGGCCAAGTTTGGCCTGAGCCCGAAGATAGGTTTTTCAGGTTTGAGTCTACCCCTCTAAACCCATGGCCGCTCGGAAGCCCGACTCTTGGGTTGCCTTTTGAACTTCAACGACTAGTTAGGTTCGGTTCGAGGTCCAACGGCTAGTTATAAAGCATGGACAGCTCAGATCTATTTGAAATTCAAATGAACGGCTGAGATCAAAGAGCCGTTGGACCCGATCCGAGCCCAGCCAACAGTTAGTTCTAAATTCTCCTTTTTTTTATAAAAAAAATGGTTAGATTTTTTCTTCCTATAAATAGGGCCATTTTCATTTGAAAAAATTCATTCCAATTTTCAAATACCCTCTCATCTCTCTACTTTCTCACTCTCTTAGTCTCTCTTCTTTAATTTGATTAATCGGTGATATTCGATGATTCGATTATTTGATAATATTTGGTAAAAATTACAACGGTTGACAAATCAATAATTGAAAATCAAAAATCAAGATCAAAATCAAGAATTTTAATTGATCAAGATCGAGATTAAATATGGGAGTTTTTTAAATTCGGTTTGATTTATTTTTAGCACTTTTTGTCAATATTAAATTTATTTCAGAATTTTTTTGAATTGTAATTTATTTTTAAAAAAAAGTGTAGTAGTTATTATTTAAAAAATATTTACTTTATAGTTTTTTTGTTACTTCATTAATATTTTAAATTTATTTTAATTTTACTTTATTAAGTTTATTTATGAATCCAAATATATTTTTCATTAACAAAAAAGAAGATATTTTTACATTTTTACCAAGTTGTTCTAATCCCACTCCATTTACTCCTCCAAATTCACCTACTGATTCATCATCATATGTTGTTGTATCTGCATCTGCTGCTATTGCTACACTAGTAAAAAAGCGTCAAATGTTTAGAAATTTTTTTAAAAAAATTTTTAAAAAATTCTGTTGGCACCATAACTGTTAAAACTAAATATAAAATTTATAATAAATTTCTTTTAGGTAACACATCAAGTGATACCAGCCACTTAATTAGACATTTAAAAAGTCACCTAAAAATATACCATTTAATTTGAACACACAAATGCAAATAAGTAAAAGTCCAACGAAAAATATTTTTAATTTTTCTTATAATTCTAAACGTGCACAAAATTATATCATATATTATATAATAAAAAAAATATCCATAGTCTATGAGTGAAGAATCAAAATTTAAATATATGATACGATGGGAACTTTTACCTCAATTTCAATGTTTTACTAGAAAAACTACTAAAAATAGAATTTTGTAAAAAATTAAAGAAATTAAAATCGAGTTGTCAAATTTATTTAAAAGTTTAAAAGGTAAAATTTGTTTAACTTCTAATTTATGGACTGCTAGAAATAATACAGAATACCAATATATTACTGCACATTTTACCGATAATGATTAGAATTTATGTAAACGTATTTTTTTATTTAGATCTGTAGATTTTTTCTACACCAGTCATAATTTAGGTATAAATATTAGACAAGAATTATGTTCGGGGAATATTAGTCAAAACATATTTTCTATTACTTTAGATTATACTTCTTATAATAATGAATGCGTTAACTATTTAAAACGTTATTTGGAGTTTTCATTATTTGGTTCTTTATTTCATATTTATTGTTATGTACATATTTTGAATTTAATCATTAAAAAGTAGGCTTCAATATTTATAATGGTTCTCTTATCAGAATTAGGCTAGCTGCAAAATGTATAAATAGTAGTGTAAAAAATTGATCTTTATAAAAAAATATGTAATGAAGAAAAGATAAAATTGAAAAAATTACAACTTGATGTAGAAACTAGATGAAACTCTACATATAATATGTTACAAATAGTAATAAAATAAAATAAAATAATTGACTCATTTTTTAAAATTAATCAAGTAACTAATTTTACTCTACTAATTTTGGATGATTGGTAAAATGTTAATTTATACAAAAAAAAATTATAAAATTTTTGATAAATCAACAAAATTATTTTCTTATATTTATACTCTTACTACTTTATTTGTTTTAAACAATTAAAAATAATAATACAACTATTTATTGAATATTTATTTGATGAAACATATTTTCATATGATATTAGTTATAAAAGATAAATTTAATAAATATTATAAAAAAATAATATATTTTTGAAATAGTTTTGATATTAGATCTTAAGAGTAAAAATATTGGTCTATCGGATTTTTTAGAAATGATTTATAATAATGCAGATTACTAGGAATCAATAAATGAAATACTAAAAAATTTATATAATGAATATAAAATTAATATAATACCGCAATCAATACAAACGTCTACCAAGATTTCATTTCGAATCATATGAACGATTGGTCATTAATTAAAATGCGAAGATTTTTAGAGATTTATGAAAGTTGTATAACTGAAGTCTAAGGATATTTTGACGAAATAAAGAGCATAGATGAAGAAAATTTTAATATTTTAAAGTATTAAAAACAACACGAGGTATCATGACCAGTCTTATCCGTAATAACTCGTGATAATCTTGCAGTTTTTGTCTTTACAATTGCTTCCGAGACAGCTTTTAATGTAGGTGGGTAAGTCCTCAACGAGTATAGATCGAGACTGACGTCGGATATGGTACAAGTTTTGATAATCTCACACGATGCAATCTACGTATCGAATAAGATATAAGAAATGGACAAAAAAGAACAATTGGAAGCTGACTTGAAAGATATAACATCTAGATCGACTGAAAAATTGTCTAGCTCAGACTAAATTTTTATATTTTGAATCTGTAATTTTAATGTCCATTTAACACTTTATTTGTAATTTTATATTTTATTTATAATTTTAAATAGAGAATAATACAAATAATTGTTAGACTTGTATGTATTAACCTATTTAGGATGTACTTAATCTATAGTGATGCAATTTTTTTTTATTTTTTTAAGTATAGAATACACTCATAAAGTGTAAAATATAATGTTTATGTAATTGTTTAAATTTTATTTTTTATTAATAAAATTTATATTGCATTTAATTATTTTAAGTGTTCAAACTTATTGTATTTAAATTATGTAATTATTTAAAATACTCAAACTTATTGTAAAAAATAATAAAATTATAATAAACTAAGTACTAACTAACTTATAATAATATAAACTATAAACTTATAAAGTAATAATAAACTTGTAATAAACTAATAAATTTATAATAATTAATAATATAAATTATAAAGTATAAATAATAAATTTATAAAGTATGAACTATAAACTTAAAAAGTAAAAAATAAATAAAGTTTAAACTTATAAATATCACTAATAAATATAACTAATAAGTAATAACTAATAAAAATAATAACAAACTATAAATTATAAACTATAAACTATAAAGTATAAAATATAAATTATAAAAACTAATAAACTTATAATAATAATAATAAACTAACTTATAAACTTTTAAGAAAATAATTAGTTAATAACTTATAAACTTAATAATAATATTAATAGGTTACAAATTTATAAACTTTAAAACTTATAAGTTATAACTTATAAACTTATAGAAATATGAAACTAATAAACTTATATTTTGTTATAAATAATAAATAAACATATTAATTTATTGTAAAGTTTGACTAATAAATTAATAATAAACTAATATAACAACAACTAATAACTAAGAAAAATTTAAACTTATATTATACAAATTATAATAAAAATTTTATTTTTAAGAAAATTAAAAACCCAACCAATTCGTCCAAAAGCCCAACCTGAGGCCCAAACTCGAGGCCCGAGTCTGAACCCTAAGCTTGAACCTTATATACTTGGGGACTGGGACTACCCTTGAAAAATGCCCAGGCTGATTTTTGGCAAAAATTGCAAGTTTTAAGCCGAGCTAAACCCACCCGAGCCATGGCCGGGCCGGGTCCAAATTATATCCATGGTTCTTACTAGAATATCTAATAATGTTGGAACATATATGTAAAATATGACCAGCTAAAATAAAAGTTTTACTTTTTAGTTTATTTTATAGTCAAAATAATATTAGAATGGTATAATGCTCTTAGATCAATTTTTAAAATTTTAAAATTAAAAAATCATTTAGTTAAAAAATTATTTAATTAAAAAGCACGCTATTTTAAGTCACCAAACATAAAAGGAAATTTAACAGAGCTTTATAAAAAATTTTAAATAAAATGTTAGTTCTAGGCTAATCAAGAGGGAGGGTGAATTGGATCTTTTAAAAATAAATAATAAATTTAAAAATATTTTTAAAAATATTTTAATAATGCAATCAAATAACAATTTAATCAAGAATTAAAGTAATAAAAATATTAAAGATGTTATGGATAGAAAAATAAAATAAGACACTAAAAATTTTATAGTGGTTCAGCTTCTTCCAAGTCTACGTCCACTTCTTAATTTCTCCATTGAGTATTTTCACTATATAGAATACTTTACGAGCGCATTCTAAGTCTTTATAATTTCAAGACTTCACTTGAGTAAATCGAATGTTTATGGGCACATTTAAAAGCCTAACACAGCTTTAAAAAGATCTTATGAAAATAATCTTTTGTTTTCTTCTAATCTCTCTTGAACTCTTCTTTGATGAGATTTACTCACTCACTCAAAAGATAAAGGGTGACTCACCTTTGAATACAATAAACGAAGAGTATTAATGAGGAACATTTACTCTTTTTATAGAAATGATTTACAATAAATAAGAAAGTAAAGAGAGCTGAGGAACAAGAGCTGGAGATTTTGCAATAAATGAGGACTTGAGAAATATGAGTTTAATTCAAGCAATAGAACAGTAAATGTAAGTCTCCAGTTGGAGTAAATGCCGAGAACTTACTCCTTATATAAGCCCTTGTTGGGAGACAAACCAACGCCAAAATATATACATGCTCGGTGATCCAGAAAATACATATTTATTAACTTTCAACAGTTACAATAATATGAAATTACAGAAAAATAAAATAACAGAAATAACAGGAATAGAATTTGCAAACCGAGTCTTGCAAACGCAGTTTCCTTAAAAATGATTCATCGCCTACCAAGGGTGTTGTAAGTTTTCCACCGGCGTCACTCTCCCAGGATAAAACGGCTACACGATCGTTGGAACACCACCAAGGA
>JAOTRH010196093.1:0-11433 GCA_034768845.1 Heliamphora exappendiculata
ATATCATTTTAGCCTATGCCATGATCAATTTATACCGGTGAATTGTAAATTGCAGTTATATATGTCATATCACGTTATCATTGGTTGGTTTTACAGGGTTCACCGAATTTATTTATTTAGTTACTTTTTGAAGAATGAAATTGAACCTTAGGCCTGATACTTGGATTGATGGAATTGGAATTCTTAGAAATTTAAATATTTAGAAATATTGTGATATTAGTTATATGTCCTGATTTGTTTTGGGAGGTTTTACCCCAAGTGCTAAAAGCACATTATTGTGATATTTTTGTTTTGGTGATGGCGGTTCGGATGGCGTAATAATAGGAGTTAAATTTTGCGATCTCGCGTTTAACCTTGACTTGAGAGTTGAGAGCCTGAGTGTTGACTTGTCCACGCCTTTGTCGTCAGTGATGACCCAGCTAGACACTTAGTCCGCTACGTAGTTATGTCACGGCTTAAGGAATGCTCTTTGTCGGTCAGTAGACTTGGTCAGCGTGGCTGGGATCATGAGGCTTAGAATGGTTCACCTCAATTTGGGAGAACCTAAAATAATATAAGTTAAATTGGATTAAAAAATAAAATTGGTCGCATCGCATCCATTTGTATCACATACATTTGTTCTTATATATGCTTGCCATGGTATAATTGTAAAATTTATCTCTCATTGACTTTAAATTATACTAGGTGTTATATGAAATGCGTTGTAAAATATTTTTTCATGAGAATAAGTAGAAGGTTTAGAGTGTTTTCTTCTGGACTTTAGCTCATGGCATTCGTACCACAAGTAAGGAAGATAAAATCTTTGAAAATGAGGTTCTCAAAAGAGAGGAAAGCTGCAATTACCAGTGGGAGTTCTAGGAGCAGGAGAATCCCGATAATGCTTGCTGAAGATTTGAATCTTCGCCTTTTGTTCTTTTATTCAGTTTTCCCATGCTTATTGTAATTTTTGAAATTTCTTAGTAAAATTTTAAACGCTATGTACTTTTGAACAGTTCAGAACTCTTAAAGATGTAATATTTATGATATTTAATATATGAATGAATGGCTACAATATTCTTTTATTTATATTTATGTATGTCCCGACGTGCCCGGAATATGGAACGTCACAACGGTCAAATAAGTTAAGCGAAAGGACTTAAGAAATTACAAGATACTGATTAAATTAAATTATCAGTAATTAAATTTAATTGGTGGATATCAGGAATCTTAACATGGGAAGAAACGATAAGCATTTAATAATAGGAGCTCAATGCAAGAAGGTCTCGAGATTATGGGTAAGAGTGCAATTTTAATTTTTTAGTGGTGTGAACTATAATTCAGTGTTTTATAGAAATTGTAGAAACTATTGCATGATTTTCATAATTATAGATACTGCTTTGAGATTTTCTTAATTGCAGAAACCGCTGATAGGTTTCTGTGTTTCACTAGAAATCTTAGTCATAATTACTTCACAAGTTCTTACTGTAGCTCTATAAATATGAGGGTAGGCTGAACTAGTTTCATAACTTATCTTCAAGACTAAAGCTGTCCAGGTTCTGCCGGTATGAGTTCTCGATAGTCTATAATCCACACTACATTCAAGAATCGCATAAGAAAAAAAAGTGAAAAGTCTGGCGGGAACTTCAATTCGAAATAAACATCGTAGTTGAAGATTTGACTGGTAAAATATATTTTTCTAAACTAACTTTGGTTGCACGGGTTTTAATTTTGATCGTTCGACGTCAAAAGTTTTATCTGGAGCCCGTTTTGGCGTTTACCCATCCAATTTTTTTTTAACCAAAAGTCAATTGTAAAAATAATGATCTTAGCAGTTTTGACTCCAACAATTGGTATCAGAGCCGTTTTGATTTTTGTTTACGGTTATCGGGGCCGAATAATTTTAGAATTATTGCTAACTTTATTTTGCAAGCATTCTAATCCCGATTTTATAATCGTCATTTAATTTCATATTTAATTGAATGGTTGTGAATGATTATTATTATTTTTAATTACGGAGATTGATTGTGATAGATCAAATGTGAGCCTTCAAGATAGAGGATCGATGTAATAGATAGTTTTTGCTTTTAAAATATCTATTTAGATTATTTATGAACATGTTGCAAATATCCAAGAACACGAAGAACGAATGCGACATTGGCGGTGGTTTCGAGATTTTACAGGCCATGTATCGCGATAAGTTTTTTATTGGTTTTAAACAGTTTTTTTAGTAAATTGTTTGCAATATTTATGCATTAAAAACAGCAGCAGAAAATAATTCAAAAATAGAAGAAAAATTATTAAAAGCAACCCAGTATTGGCGGCTTTGCCGGCAGCAGTTCGACGGCAGTTTTAATGATTTGTTGGCCCATTTTTTAGACTATTTTTGAGAAAAATTTTAGGCATAAAATAATAGTAAACATACCTCAAAATATTGTCAAAAAATTATAAAAAAATTGAGCCAAACAGCAGTGCAAACAGGCGGCAAAACAACAACTTTTTCCGACAGCAGCGGTGGCGTTACAGGCGCTGTTCGCGGGCTATTTTTGGGATTAAGACTATTTTTGAGGTGTTCTTTGAAGCATCATGTGACTGGACGTTTGAGCTATTTTTTCAGAAAAAAAAAAACATGTGCCAAAGAACCACTGGAAAAAGCCCAAACATGGCAGTGTTTGGGGTGGCAGTGCATAGGGGTGGCGGTAGTGTGTTTGGGCAGTTTTTTCGGCAGTTTTTTAGGCTGTTTTCGAGCAAATTTTTTGATAAAATTTTTTATTTTTTGAGAGTTTTCCTTCGGTATACAAATAGTCAAAAGCGGAGCTCAGATGAGGCTACAAAAGCCACCTAAAGTGAGCGGTTAGGCGGCGTCAGCGGCGGTTGGCGATGGCCGGCGATTTTGGCTTGGCTCGAGGCTATTTTTTTTGCATTTTCTGATACGTGTGAGACTGATATATGATATACTCGTATATCGCACAACATTAGAGAATTCTGATTCAATCGGGATATAAGAATCATATACGAAAGATGATTATTATAGCTTATTTCTTTAGGAGACTAAAACGTTTTAGCATTTCACTTGGATCTTAAAACAGAGATGTATGTATACCGTGTTTATATATATATGACCTGCATGGATGCTGCATGTATGTTTTATTTATCCTGTTATTTAATTACTTCAAAATTTTGATTTTAATTAAATTATTTTATAATAAAAAATAAAATTAATTTTTTTAATTAATTAATTTTAATTAAATGCAAAAATTTTAGATATTTTATTTTTTTACAAAAATCATGTTTAAGATGAGTTTTTATAAAATCGAATATCTTGAAAAAATATGAGAATTAATTTCAAGTTTTGAATTAATTATATGAAAAAATATTTAATCGAAATAAATTATTATTTTTAAAAAAATATAAAATAAAAAATAAAATAAATGCCTTTAATCACTACTACAATTAAAAAGCTAAAGAATAAACGTGCATTTATTAAATTTTATTTATTACGCATTTAAACATGAAAAAATAATTTAATAAATCAGAATCTTTAGAATCGTATACATGAAAATATGTTTGATTCATTCAGATCGTGTGTTTTTCAAAATTAATAAATTTATTTTAATTAAATTAATTTTTATAACCCTAAAAAATATTTTAAAAATTTAAGTGGGAGAATCAATTTATTCACAAATAAATCATGCGGTCTCTATCACCAGTTTGTAGACGATGCAATTAAACTTTGCGTGTTGACAGTAAGGCCTGCCTCTCCAACAGACAGATTAATTGCGGTATCGCCAGTACAAACCTTTTTTAGGAATAATTCTTGATAATTATTAATGTGGATCATTATTCCATCTGAAGAGTTAATTGCAAAGTAACTGATTTGGAATTAGGTGATGGCTAATACTTACTTGTATAAAATAATATCCTTTTCATCTGAATCCCTACTATTATATACTGAATCGAAACTATGTAAGCTATTTAATCTTACTTGACATGATCAGTTGCCTAGATAGTAAAAATTAATAGAGATTAGCCTGTCTAGTGATACGATAGATAGTAGACGTCCTCCCATCAAGGCATGCTATTCATAGGGTTCTAGGCTGCTGGTAAATTTCTTTTAAAATGATAGAGAAAACCAAATTAAAATAAAATTATGGTTGTTATACTGAAAATTATATTTTTAGTATTTAATTTTATTTTAATAAAATTAATTTTTATTTAATAAGAATCTTTATGAGCAATATATGTATATCATTTTTTCAATATTATGCATGTATAACTAATATTCTGTATAGTATTTAATTTGATATGTAAAGTACGGCTTGCACACATAAGATCAGATTTTAAGTTCTTGCAGAATATAAGTTTTATGTTCATAGTTTAGATAAAAATGAACGTACTATCAGTACTACTGTAGCACAGAGTTTTAGAAGACTGTCTTGATAACGGAAAACAGATAATAGCGTCATCTAATGTTTTGACTCTCTATGCTAGTATAATTTGTGTGTATTGAACGAGACACATTAAGAAAATTAATTTTATATTAACTATATAAATTAATTCACACCGCAAGGTTATTATGAATAGTGCTGATACTCTTAATTCTAAAATAATTATTAATTTATGTATATTTAATATACGTTATTTTGATTTATTAAAGAGTGCAATCTTATATGGATATATATTCCTAGCGAGTTGGATATAGGTATCATTTATATGGTTAATATTAATTATTGACAGAATTCACGTCTTAAAATATTGAGATTGACGATACCCCTTTAAGGAAGTTTATAGGCTTTGATCGGACCAAAACTTGTAGGTGAATTTGATGATTCGGTGGTCAAATAAATTAAGCGAAAGTGCTTATAGAATTATAAAATGCCAATTAAATTCAATTGTTAGTAATAAAATTTAATCGGCAGGTATCAAGAATCTTAACATTGAGAGAAATGATAAGTATTTAACAATTAGAGCTCAATATAAGAAGGTATTGAGATTATGGGTTAAAATAAAATTATAGTTCTTTAGTGGTGTAAACTATAATTTAATATTTTATGAAAATTACAGAAACTACTGCAAGATTTTCATAATTATAGATATCGCTATGACGTTTGCTTAATTGTGAAAATCGCAGATGGGTGTCTGTGTTCAATTGAAAGTTTTAGTCATAATTACTCCACAGGTCCCTACTGTAACCCTATAAATATGCGGGTAGGTTGAACCAATTTCATAATTTGTCTTCAAGACTAAAGCTGTCTAGGTTCTACCGGTATGAGTGCTCGATAGTTCGTAGCCCACACTTCGTTCGAAAATAGCATAAGGGAATACAGTAGAAGGTCATACTGGAGTTTCAACTTGGAATAAACATCATAGTTGAAGATTTGACCGGTAAAAGGCATTCTTCTAAATTAATTTTGGATGCACGAATTTTAATTTTGATCGTTCGACGTCAAAATTTTTATCTTGAGCCCGTTTTGGCATTTGCCCGTCCAATTAATTTTTTAACAAAAATTGTTTACAAAAATAATGATCTTTGTAGTTTTGCCTCCAACAATTAGTATTAGAGCCGTGTTGTTTTTTGTTTATAGTTATAGAAGCTGGGTTTTTTTAGAACTATTACTAACTTTGTTTTGCTGACGTTCTAATCATAGTTTTATGATCGTCATTTAATTTAATATTTGTTTGAATGGTTTTGAATGATGATTATTTTTTTTAATCACGGGGGTTGACCGTGATAGATCGAATGTGAGCCTTCGGGACATAGGATCGATGTAATAGCTTATTTTTATTTTTAAATTTTCTGTTTAGATTATTTAAGAATAGGTTGCAAATATTTAAGAACACGAAGAACAGAGGCGGCATCGGCAGTGGTTTTAGGATTTTACGAGCCATGGATTGGGGTAAATTTTTTATTGGTTTTAAATAGTTTTTTCAGTAAGTTTTCTTCAATATTTATGCATTAAAAACAACAACAAAAGATAAGTCAAAAAATGTGAAAAAAATCATTAAAAACAACCCGGTACAGCGACTTTTTTGGCAGTGGTTCGGCGGCGGTTTTGATGATTTTTAGGTCATTTTTTAGACTATTTTTTGAGCAATTTTTTAGGCATGAAATAGCAGTAAACATACCTTAAAATATTGTCAAAAAATCATTAAAAAAACTGGGCAGAAAAGCAGTGCAAAAAGGTAAAAAAATAGCAGCTTTTTTCAGCGACGCTGCAGGTGCTGTTCAGGGGCTGTTTTTGAGACTTTTTGGACTATTTTTTAGGCATTCTTCGAAGAATTATGTGGCTAGATGATTGAGCTATTTTTCAAAAAAATACTGGTGCCAAAGAACCACCGAAAGAAGCCCAAATAGGGCAGTGTTTGGGTCAGGGGCGCACAAGGGCGACGATAGTGTGTTCGGGCAATTTTTCGGGCTATTTTTGAGTAGAATTTTTGACAAAAAATTCTACTTTTTGAGAGCTTTCTTTCGGTAAAACAATTGTCGAAAACGAAGCTCGAATGAGGCGACAAATGTCACTTGAAGTGAGCGACTGTCGGTGGCCGGTGGTTTTGGCTTGGCTCGGGGTAATTTTTTCTATGTTTTCTTATATGTGCAAGACTGATATATAATATACTCGTATATCTCACAGTATTAGGGAATCCTGATGTAATTGGGATACATAAATCAAATACGAAAGAGGATTATTATAACTTATTTTTTCAGGAGATTAAAACGCTTCAACGTTTCACTTGGATTATAAAATCGAGATATATGCATATTATGTTTATATATATATGACATGCATGGATGGTGCTTATCTGTTTTATTTATCATGTTATTTAATTAATTCAAAAATTCTGTTTAAATTAAAATATTTTATAATGAAAATTAAAATTAAGTTTCTTTTCAATTAATTAGTTTTAGTTAAATGAAATTTTTTTTGATATTTTATTTTTTATAAAATATCATGTTTAAGATGATTTTTTTATAAAATTGGATATCTTGAAAAAATGTGAGAATTAATTTTGAGTTTTGAATTAATTACATAGAAAATATATAATTGAAATAAATTATTATTTTCAAAAAATATGAAATAAAAAATAAAATAAATAAATAGCTTCAATCACTGCCTTAGCTGAAAAGTTGAAGAAAAAATTGTACATTTATTAAATTTTATTTGTTACGCATTTAAACACGAAAAGATGATTTGATAAATTAGAATCTTTAGAATCGTGTACACGGAAAGATATTTGATTCTTTCAGATCGTATATTCTTTCAAATTAATAAATTTATTTTAATTAAATAAATTTTTATAATCTTCAAAAATATTTTAAAAACCTAAGTGGGAGATGAAATTTATTCACAGATAAATTTTGCGGACTCCATCACCAGTTTGTAAGCGATACAATTAAACGCTGTGTGTTGGCAGTAAAGCCTTCCTACCCATCGAACATATTAATTGTGGTATCGCAAATATAAACTTCCTTTAAGGATAATTCTAGATAATTATTAGTGTGGATTACTTCTTCATCTGAATGGTTCATTGCAAAGCGATTAATTTGGAATTAGATTATGGCTAACATTTAGCTGTATATAATAGTATTCTCTCCATCTGAGTCCTTACTATTAACTTTCTATTTTATGAGCAACTTTATGAGTAATGTATGTCTATCATTTCTTCAATGTTATGCATGGATGTCCAATATTCTGTACAGTATTTAATTTACTGTATAGAGTACGACTTGTACACAGAATATTAAATTTTAGGTTATTGCAGAATATAAGTTTTATGTTCACAGTTTAGAAGAAAATGGATATACCATTGGTACGACTGTAGTATAGAGTTTTAATAGGTCTGTCTTGGTTATGGGGAATAGATTATAGGGTCGTCTTGTCACGTCCCATATTTCGGGTCACGTGAAAAGCCACCACCAAAATCGCCCAAACAAAAGGGTTTTTAAATCAGAAAGCCAAACAAGGCCAAAACCTTTGTAAAAACGTACTATCGAGGATTTATTTGAGTTAAAAGAGTAGCCAAAAGACTACAGTTACAGCCCCACAGCTAAGCCTTTAGAAACAAAGTACAAGTTTTGGATAAGAAATTTTTTTCATTTTAAAAGAAACTTTGGCCGTTCCAAAAATCTTCCTTAAAGTATAAGAGTTTAAATGAAGCATAAATCATTTAAAAATCCCATTTTTAAAACCGTTGATCCCAATAACAAAAAACGTAGTAACCAATTACGAAAAATAACAACCAACTCAAGGTTCTCTCGAAAGCATTAAAACATGCATACATCCACAATAATAATATACGATTTACAACATGTTACAAATAAACATGTAACATATACAGCAGGTATAAACTACCTATCAAGACAAAATAGACGTCTTGTCATCAACCACCTTCGGGCACCACCGAGTCAACCTATAGGACCACGCTTAGCTGAAAAAGGTTTTACAGCAAAATTCCACACCGTGAGCCGACACCCAATAGAAACAGACTATAAAGTTGTAAAGAAGGTTATGCAATCATAAGCATACAAGCTCAACCACAGGAGCTAAAAATATTTTCCCAACCCAAAACCATAAGTTGTCCATCAGGTTAACACGAGCCTCAAAACGGTTTTACTTCATAAAACACCACATTTCCGTCCTCAAAACCATACATCTCATATAGTGGGAGCTAACTCAACCACATAGCCAAAAGGTTTTATATCATAAAATTCCAAGTTTTCCATCAGACTCCCAAAATAGTTTTCCCTTCACAACTAAAAATTTAAACATTGCAAAACCACAATTTACAATTGAAGGAAAATAGTAAATATAATTTCATTTTTTCACATGGATCACACACCGAGGAAAGATAAAATATTTTCCACCCGGAACACATACAATCGAGGAAAATAAAATAGTATGCTCCACTCGGGCTACACCACCGAGGAGAAAGAGTAAAATAGATCCACTCGAAACACGCAGCCAAGGATCAAGCAAATGAATCCTATGTACCGACTCCGCCACAAGGGGACAGAGATAGCAACTATAAATCTATGTCCATGATCTAATCCCCATACATCATGGGACCGGTTAGATAAACACAAGTTCTATACGGAGCACCACGACGTAAATGCTGACTTTACGGGCCCGATAACCCGAGGGACAAAAGCACCCAACCGACCTTCTTTACGGGAACTACCCTGAAAGATAACAAAGGTACCTACACTGCGCACGTTTTTAGACTTTCACCGAGGGCAACTCGTGCCAAATACCCGTCATCCTAGTACATCTAGATAATCTTCTAAAAATAGTACTGTAGCTCAACTAGAAAAATATTTTCTCAAAATAATCTATTATGCATGTATATAGATCTATCCATCAACATGGAGATCAACAAAACATTTTTAAAATGTTTTTTTCTGTTTTCACCAAAACGTTTCAAAACCTGATATTCAACCCCGAAGGCGAGCTCCAAACCTCCAAAAAACCAAGTGTTGAGATTTTTCACAAAACTACCATTTTTTATTGTTTTCAAGAAAATCCTTTGAAAATCATACTACCACATGTCATACAGTACTATAAGTTAAGAAAAGCAAACAACATGCTTCTATTAGAAAAACAAGGCTTAAACAGAAAATATGACATTTGATATATTTTCTACCCGATAAAAACACATATAATTACATATAACACTCTCATAATAGCAGTAGGTCTAGAATCCTATCTTGGCGAGTCAAAACTCGAAGCCTCAAAAGCCGAATCTCGACGAAACAAAAATCTGTCTAGATATATACGAAGCCTTCGGCACCAAACTAAGCCTCGGGCCCTCAGAAATCTAGAGAGAAGGCAGAGGAAACAAAAACTTATCTTAGAAGAAAGCTCCTTTAAAATATCTCAGCCCTTGATATTTATAGAAAAATTTCAAAATTCACCAAAATCCTCAGTTCAGTCGACTGGACCCCCACTCCAGTCGACTGAACAGCCTACTGGAAACATGAAAATTGCCCAATGCCACGATCTAGTCGGCTGAACACCCTAGTTCAGTCGACCGAACTAGAAAATCTCGGTCCAGTCGACTGGGCCAACCCCTCTAGTCTACCGAACCTCAAGGAAGTGTGTTTATCTGCGTAAAATTGGTTTTCTAGCCTTAAACCAAACCAAACCAAACAAGCCTCAACGGAACCCGAACAATCATAATACTCATACGCACCTGTTGTTCTACTGTGAAGAAGTACAAACCCCAACACTCGAGGTCAAAGATTAACTCTAACTCCGTGAATCTTGAAATTAATCCAAAAATAAAATAGGTCAGAGTCTCATAACTCTCCCCCTCTTAAGGGAATTTTGTCCGTGAAATTCAATACTGAAGTTCAAACCAATGTCTGTCCCGCAACCATCAATAACATCTGATGCAAACCCAACAACATTGTACATTAGCAGAAATGCCTCAACAACTGAAACCCAAAAAATCATCATTACAAAACTAATACACAACCGCCGTCACACAAGAAAAACACGGCTTGAAGATTCAACCCCCACACAAACTGCCAGCGTAACTGATACCATGAATACACATCCATAAGGAATCAATCTCCATACAGACTGTTCACACGTATAAATTCTGCTGACATCACTGTTATCCAGGGAATATCTATAAAGCATCAGATCAAGATCCAGCTCGCGCTACCAAACCTTGAAACACAACTCTCACCGAACTCAAACCATTTTGACAATAAACGCATCACACGAGACCAATCTACCATGGGACTCGATCTTAAACATGCTCTATACTCGAACACAAAGACTAACACCATTGTCGTCAATCACACCTCACAATACACACCAAGGACTATCTCCACAAGTCCAGACACACGACGTCAAACTCCGGTATCGGTCACGTGAAGTCACACACCCCACACACAAATTTTACTCAAGTCTTGACGATGACTAGATGACCACCGACTTTGATACCACGTCATCCCCTACAGATGCCAATATCTCCAATACTGAAGCTGTCATGACACCGATCCACGAGCAACAACACAACACCCAATTCCAAAGAGAAGTTCACCAGAGAGAGCTCACCTAACTCACTTGGAAACCAAAGAATGCATCTCAGCAAACCCTCAAACCTTCATCCTCTACTCGAACTTCTATCACGAACCCCAATTTTCACCCAGGAGAAACATCAGGTGCACACTATTATCCTAGACATTGTTCCACACAACTGAAAACCAATTCGACATCGCGTCCACAAAGCCACTTGACCCTAAAGAGTCAGTTGACCAAACACGTCACGTAAATAGATCACCTCATAGGTACCCAGCAATCTGTATAAACCCAAACATTGTTGGGAATGTATACTGAAAAGTCATATTTTTTATGTATTTTATTCTAGATCTCTAGCATATTAATGAGAAACATTTGAGATGATTTTGCATTTATGATTTCATATTTATATTTGTGATGTATGAATGCA
>JAOTRH010196104.1:0-11433 GCA_034768845.1 Heliamphora exappendiculata
TGTACAAGAATGAGGTTGAAAACCAACTTAGCAAAAAGATTAAGGTGTTGAGAAGTGACCGAGGTGGTGAATATGAACATAGTTTTAAATAAACAAAAATATGAAGTACAACATACGTTAAACATTGAAATAACTTTCGACTTCACAAAAAACTTGAAAACTAACATTTTTAATATAAGGATTTTATACGAAAATCGAGAAATCAAACCCAATCGCAACCTAACGTTCTCACATACATACATTTCATGAGTTCGTGGCCTTAGGGCCTTACAAAAGGAATTGCTATCAGATCAAATACATTCTTCTAATGTATTAAGGATTACAATCACTATAACAAAAACTCCAATGAAACAACCAAGGAAAAACATGCAATTTCTTCAAAAGAAAATGACCCAACAAGGTCCCAACTATGGTCCACCTCACTCGGCAACTTACCTTCCGCAACACCTGAAATTATTTATACAACATGAGTCGAGACTTGTAGAAAATAGACTAAACATGAACAAATACATGACATACGAGGATGGTAATGCGAAATGCAACACATTGTTTTCTCCAAAAAAACAATTCCGTTTGTAAACCAAATACTATTCACATAACCGGTTTTTCATTTGTAAACTAACTCAGTTTTCCGATATAACACCATTGTTTTAATCTTTCATTTCCTTATCATTACAACCATTTCAAGTTCTCAATTAACTGCACGCATACATGCACACACACATACACACACACACATGTGCATCTTTTAACTCTTTCCAAATCCAAACCAATTCATGGTTTAAGTTTTTAAGAACGATGTCGAACGAGCCTATAGACCCATGCACATGAACTTGCTAAGTGACAGATGCATTCTATAACTCACCTCGGACTCATAGACCTATGCATAGCCACTACCAACCGGGTCTCAAGAGACTTGCCAAGTGACATGTGTGTTTTATAAATCGCTGCGACTCACTCAATCTACATAGTTTTTTAGTCTTTTACCGAGGAGTTGAATTAGCCCATAATTAAATGATCTTGGGATCTAAATTGGTTCATTTATTTCTTTATTTCTAAAACACACGTGTTCAACCCAAACATGGTTTTTCTCGTCAAACCCAACACGATCAAACTCATTCACATTATAACCTTCGTGAGTCCAACCGTTAAACTCGGTTCCTCTCGTCAACACCCAACCCACACATAGAGTTAAAAGTATTAATAATTACTCAAAATTCTCATGTTCCACATATTCGGGTTAACTTAGTTCAAACCCAATCAATAAACTCATGATTTCATACGTTATAAAAACCCACACGGTTTGTTCACAATACCCCAACCCATCATTTTATGATTTTATATTTTCTCAAAACCCATACAATACATATACATAGATAGGTTAACACAACCTCCGATTTTCCAAAAATCACGTTAATTTCACAATTTGAGTTCACCATCTCAAAATTCTCAATTTGTTCAAGATTCAATCCAACCAAACCCTAGTTTTTCCAATTCATCAATTAAAGATTCCCCAACATGAATAACATGATAGATTTAACATAAATCATTCATAAATACGAGATTTAACATGCTTCAATCTCAAATCTCAAATCTCAACCTTGGGCTCAAAAAACATATATTTTTATGCTTTTATGTATATACACAAAATATACAATTCATATCAAATAAAAGTTCAACAATAGTCCTAGATCCTACCTCTTAGATGAGTAAACCACAAAGCTTAAGACTCTAGCAACCTCCATTATCATGAATCACCAACCGAACGGTGCCAAGAGAGTTTCCAACGCGTAGCTCCAACTTCCAACGGTATAACATCAAGAGGATAGCATGCAAGAGGGATCCGCCAAAGGAGGGTATGAGGAGCTTCAAGATGTTCCAAGAGGTTCTTAGGGTTCATTCTCGAGCTGAGAGAGAGAGAGAGAGAGAGAGAGAGGAATGAGAGGAAAAATAAACAAAACAAAAGCTCCACTCGCGCTTTTAGAAAGCTGTCTACCGACCGTCTGCTCGAGCAAACTAGTGACTGCTCGAGTAGTCACCGCTATGCATGATTTTGAAGAAAAAAATCTTATAAAATTCCAAATATTATTCAAACATCTCAAAACTCACCGAAACAATCCTCCATAATTATTCTTATACAATACTAAGCATATAATTTATCATTATCATGATAAGATTTTAATTCTTTTGCACGCTTGAACCCGTTTTCATCTTCCACATGAAGTCCCATAATAAGTTTTAATTAGCCTACAAAATAAAAATGGCTGGGTCCCTACAGCCCTCATGTGCTTGAGGGGGGCTGATAAACAAACAATATGGATGGAAGGTTTGGATTGAGTTGCTATGCATTATAAATTGTGTATTGAGAAAGATTGTATCATAACTTCTCTCAACCGACTTTAGTCGATTATATATATATATACAGTTGTAGCTTTAGTTGGAAAATAACATATGCTTTCTTCTTTCTCAATACCTCTGGTTTTCTCTGTAATCTGTGACTCTACACATGATTAAAATTTCAAAAGATTGGTGAAGAGTCTAATTTATAGGTCGTTTACTATTTTTCATTTAGCATAAGATTTTTTAACAAGTAAGATCCATCATCATAAAAGTTTTAACGCACAAGGTTCTTTTAGGATAAAAATATCCTAAAATAGATAAATGTATTTATACCCATTCAAAATATGTATAAAGAATATAAATAAATTTATCTATCTTTTATTGAAAGCAAATGTAAAGAATACAGATAAATTTATATTTCTTATTGAAAGCACGTATAAAAAACACAGATAAATTTATCTGTGTTAATATGCAAACAGATAAATTTATCTGTTAGGCGTAAATAAACAGACAGAAAAATTTATCTGTTTGCATTTTCTTTGTTGATTTGCAAACAGATAAATTTATCTATTTACATGGTATTTTCGGGAGAAATCATGCAATTGGACCTTGTATATTAAAATTTTTGTTGATGGATCCTGCATGTTAAAATTTTTTTCTTTTTGGACATTTGGCAAAAATTTTCTTAAAATATTTTATTTTCCCAAATCGTTTTGATGAGATGAACCGAAAAAGTAAAAAAATTTTACAATTAAAAAGATGAAAAAAGTTCATTAAAGACGAAAATAAACAACATAAAATATAGTTTATTGGTTTATTTTGACTTATTTTTGTCTTTTTTTATTTTATTTTATTTTTTGATCATTTTTTTTGATTTTTTCGGCTCGTCTTAATGAGGAGAGTCGAAAAGTATAATAATTTGACTAAATAATAAACATAATTTTCTAAAGACAAAAATAAATCAAATAAAATAAACGATTAAGTAATTATTTCAAAAGGGAACCACATTAGAAATTCACAATCAGGTCCGGCCACTGGTCTGTCTTTTGGGTTGGAAAACATAATTTTAGGATAAGGAAAAAAAAAAAGAAAAAAATTCAAAATGTGACACGCGATGTATTGGAAATTATGAGCAACAATGAATTATCAGTGGTCTAACAGCCCCACTCACGTGCAGTCGTTTTTTCATATTCGTCACATGTAATTTTTATTTTTTTAACTATACACATTTCCTTCGATTTTGAACGTATTACTTAAGTTTGAAGATAAACTAACGTAGGCATATCAACGATAAGGATTCAAATCCTTCTTTGAACCTTTCTCCTTCAAAAAAGTCAGTTCGCATACTTAAATCGTAGAACTAATCACCTGTTAGTGAAATCTTAGCTTTTATTTTGGCCTAACTTTTTTAAGAAATTTTTTTGTTTAAAAACCTCTTAAAAAGCTAATTCATCTTATCTCTGTTGACTTTTTTCACATATTTTTATATTTACTTTTTTACAAAAAGAGTTAAAAAGCTAACAAACTTACAAAAAAAAGCTACTCCAAACTCAAGCTTAATCTTATTGGCAACAACTTGTATTATTTTTTTTGAACAATACATATTTTTATCAAAATTTAGTAAATTGTGATTAGTTATGTATTTTATATTTGTGCATGTAGTCGAACTATCTTTATTTCTCTAAAAAATAATGATTAAGTTTTTTTTTCAAAGAAAAAAAAAAAGACAAGATGAAAGTGTAGATGAAACTTTAGGCTCTGAAAAAAGCTTGGAGAGCTTGTTAATTAGCTTCATGACCATGGCCTTGAACGGCTTGATTACAGCTCAAAATTTTGAATCATTCTCCACTAATTAGGCCTCATTTGGCAACTTGACTTTAAATTAAGTTTTTTTTTGTTTAAAGTCACTTTAAACTCAAAAAGCCAAAAATTCATTTCGGAAAAGAATAGAGTGACTTTAAGTCAAAAAATAAAAATTTTTGTTTATAATTGCTATAATTTTTTAAAATTTATTTTTAAATAATTTTATAATCAATATGCATAATGTTTGATAGACTTTGACGAGTACATTTTAAAAATATAATTTTTTATAAAAATAAATTTGTATAATAAAAGTTATGATATTTTTTTAAAAAAAAATATTAAAAAATTATGTAAAAAGAAAAAAAGCTAAAAGCCTTTGAGTTAAAAAATAAGACTTTTTAATTTTTTAAGATTTATGAAAAAAATTAAAAAAAATTAACTTTAAACCGATCAAAGCCAATTGCCAAATGAGACATTGATACCTTTTTTTGTAAACTTGCTTTTTTCCTTTCATTCCATAGTGGGAGCAAAGCTCGAGATCATGTTTTCATGTGAAAAAGACCACCATAACTGAAGGTTATGAATTGTTGTATTGCTATAAAAAAAAATTCTAAAAAATTAGGATTTATACATAGATTGATTAAAGACTAACGTTGACAAGGACAGATGAAAGAATGTAATCAAGGGGAGGTGAGAGGATTATTTATTCTATAAAAAAAAATTAGAAGATTTAACTTTATCGTAAAATTGACTAAAGAGAAAAATTAAATCCAACAAGATGTCTCCTCAAAAAGAGAAAAAGAATTTCACGCAAGAAGGAAATTATAAATCCCCACACAAAGAAAAATATGACCGCCGCGGAGCGAGAACCACAAACATTCATGTAGAAAAGCATTATTAAAATACATTAAAAAATTCTGATAAACAGAAGAAAAAAAGTAAATCACTTTGAGCCACACATCATCTCATTTTTTCTAAAAATGAAATTATAGTCTCCATTCATGACAACTTATAAAATGATTCATTGAAGGGCAGAGATGATCGCCTAGTAATTGTGGCATTACTGATGTCATTCCACTTGTGACAATCTAATAAACGTTTAAGTCTGAAAGAATTACCTGAAAGAATGCAGCAGTGCAAAATAGATGACGAAGAAAGAAAAAAAAAAACACAAGAATAGAACAAAATACAAATTACACAAATTAATGCAAAAGAGGACATAACTAATAGGAGAAGGAGATCATGGTTAAAAAAAGATCTAAAATGAGAGAAAAAAGATTTGGAAAGAGGGTGAATAGAAGGGGTTATCAACACCGTCTAAATAATTTCGTAAGAAGACAAATAAATCTAATTTGAAAATATTTAGTACTAGTATTACTATGCTAATGGTCTTTTTTTTCTAAAATTTGGGATGATATTACCCATGGGCTGACCCTCCATCCTTGAATGTGCAATAAATGGGTTAGTAATAGAAAAATAGCATGGGTTGACCTGATGATTGTGTTACTGTAACGATTTAAGATAATTATTAATCTATTAATTTAAATAAATAACCTAACAACGTGACTCAAAATGATTAAGCTAAGTAATTAGCAGTAGCTCACATGTTTGTTTATATATCAGACATAATTTTTATCTTTTATTGATGTAAAATGAGCTATCACAATATTCCTAATTGTAAAAAAAAGAATATGGTGGTGAAAATTGAAGACAACCGCTTCAACAAGATCCTATGAGTAAAAGGGAAAAGGATACAAGAAGTGTAAGGAACGTGTTGATATTCGTGAATAATCTACCACAGAATATGCATAGTGGATGGTTGTGCGGCAATTTCACCAAGTGTGGGAGGGTAACTAATGCTTCTGTACCGGCAAAGAGGAGAAGAAACACAGATACAAGAATCAACTTTGTTCGATTTGGAAGAGAAGAGAAAACAAACAAGGATTTCAAGAAGTATGATGGTGTTTGGCTCCAAAATAACCTACTATGATTATCAAGGGCTCGATTTGGTTCAAGAATGAAGGATTATGTGACAGACTGAACAGACTGAACGTCTGCGACAAATGAGAAGAATAAGCACACATACCACAAGTACAGAGTACTAAAGGAAGCTATGTATGACAGGAGATCATACATTCAAGTTTTGCGGGCCAAAAAACCGGACAAGAGTGAAAAGAAATCATTAAAGGAAGTGGTGATCAGTGAAGATGAAGTAGACAACGAGTGGATCAATAAACGTGCTATCGGAGTTGTTAATGATTGGGGGATCATTAACTACGTTGAGGAAGTTATGAAGAGTGAGGAGTTCTGGACATAAGCACTAAGTTGCTGGGTAGTTTAAAGGTATTGATAGTGTTCGATTCGTCAAAAGATACAAAAAACTATATTGCGACGGTGCAAAACCCTGGCTGGAAAATTGGTTCGACACAATTCATGACTGGAGCTAGAGGGAACATAACAGGTTTAGGAAGGTGTGGTTAAGTATTGAGGGGGTCCCTCTCAATGCATAGAATGTGTGATAACCCATCCCACATCGATGGGAGATAGAAAATAAGTTTGGTCTATAATGAAATTTATGAACTACTATTAATAACTTGACTTAAGTATTTTGAATTGCATTGTTGGGCTCTTTATTTAAGTTATTAAGCCAGTACTTCACTTGGATCATTACAAATGGTATCAGAGCTAACTCTGATTCTCATCTAGGACTCCGTGGCGGTGTGAATAGAGGAGTAGAGACTCCGGAGAGGGGTAAAGGCTCTGATGTTGTATAGATTGTGTACACTAATAGACTGTTCTGTGTCCGCTAATGGGCTGTTATCCACATTACAACCAGGGGAAGAACTTGGGCCACGCGACGAGGATGTCGCGTATATTTGAGTAGGGGATATTGTGACACCCCATATTACAAATGGTATCAGAGCTAACCCTGGTTCCCATCTAGGACTCCGTGGCGGTGTGAATAGAGGAGTAGAGGCTCCGGAGAGGGGTAAATGCTCTGATATTGTATAGATTGTGTACACTAATGGGCTGCTCTGTGTTCGCTAATGGGCTGTTATCCACATCACAACCAGGGGAAGAACTTGGGCCACGCGACGAGGATGTCGCGTATATTTGAGTAGGGGATATTGTGACACCCCATCATACATATCTGGGAGATAAAAAATAAATTTGGTATATAATGAAACTTATGAGCTATTGCTAATAACTGAGTTTAAATATTTTGGGCCCCGTTGTTAGGCTCTTTATTCAGGTTATTGGGCCAGTGGCCTACTTGGGTCGTTACAAATGGTATCAAATCCAACCATGGTTCCCATCTAGGGCTCTGTGGTAGTGTGGATAGAGGAGTAGAGACTCTGGAGAGGGGTAGAGGCCCCGAGGTTGTATATCTTGTACACACTAATTGGCTTCTCTGTGTCTACTAATGGGCTATTCACATCCCAACTAGAGAAATACTTGGGCCACGCAATAAGAGCGCTGCGTATTTGAGTGGGGTATATTGTGATAACCGATTCCACATCGATGGGAGATAGAAAATAAATATGGTATATAATAAAACTTGTGGGCTGCTACTAATAACTTGGTATAAGGGTTTTTGGTTGCGTTGCTAGGCTCTTTATTCAAGTCATTGAGCCAGTACTTCACTTAGATCGTTACAGAATGAAACTACCTTTTCCAATATAGGTAATATATTTGAGGAGGTTTTTATCAATCGATGCTCAAATAGCCTTGAAGAAGGACTTGGAAGAAGGCCGAGTCATGATTCCCACGGACCAGAAAAAACACATTGCGAAAATATGCAGTCTCATAGTGGCTGATTTCTTATACCATATTCGTATAGCTGAGGTTGGTCCCGCGGCATGGGGCAAGGCTGAGAATGCTTGGACATTTTATGGTGAAAGTGAAAATGCCCTCAAGCTAACCACAGACCAAGTTGACAAGAACTTTGAGGACTATACACATGAAGATACCTCAATGGTCTCAGGTAGGGAGATGAAACCAAAACAGATGATGGAGGTTGGAGACGACGACCTAGATGTAAGCTCAAAAATTGAGAAAATTAGGCCAAAAATCTAAAAAGAGAAACAATGTTAGTTGAAGGGAAAAGATAGGAAAAGGGGTCCATAGCAACAAAGAGGTAATTCATACACCTAAGGTGGGAGAAGGCTAGTCTATTAGTGAAAAAATCTTAGTAGATTGGGAACCAATGGGGAATCATCAGGAAAGAGGGAAGAAAGATTCGTTAGGATATTAGACAGCCATAGCAGGATCTAGGAAAGCTAGCTGTAATCTGGACTTAATGAGGTAAAAAGTGGGCACCCTAAGCCATAATAGCAAGGTCATGGCCCTAAGCAATGCCAGCCCACCAAAGTGGATGGAAAGCCTAGAGTATAAGGATAAGGTAGCCAGTCTGAAAGAAGAGGAAATTAGTAAATTTGTTGATATGCCTAATCAATGAATAAGAGTCAAAAGGAATAAGAAGTCGAAGCCAACGGCTCGACTGGGGTACTCCATACCTTGCAAAAACAAAAAGGTGGGCAAGAGGGGTAGATTAATCAAGAATCCAAGAGAAGTGACAATCCCCCAAGAATCTTTATTAACTGGATACATACAAAACTACAATAAGATCCTTTAGAAGGAAGCTAAAAGTGTAGTTCAGATAGAAAAATGATTGGAATTGACTTCCAAGGTAGAAAGGAAGAAATGGTGGTAAGATTGATAAACTTGGAGATGGATGACACCCTTAAGCTTAAGGACCGTATGGGAAGTTGAAAGGAAGCATTGCCATATAAATGTATTGGGGAGTATATATTCTTGTGCATTATCAACGTAAAAATGATGACATGGAATGTGATGGGCCTTGGGAAACCACAAAAAAAAAAAAAAAGAAGAATGGGGAAGAAGTGTATCTAGAAGAGCCTAATTCAAGTTATGCTATTGCATGAAACTAAATGTACAGAGGTTAGAATGAACTGGTTAAGGTTCATATAGGGGGCTGTGATGACTATGAATGGGCAGATGTGTAATTGGAGGGGGCATCTGGGGATTAATAACCACATGGGAAAACAAATCCTTTAATTGCCTAGAAATACTCACTAATAAAAACTTCATTATTTTGATAGGCATACTGGGTGGGGACATGCATTGTGTCATTTGCAATATTTATGCTCCAAACACTGAGGGTGATAGAAGAGAGCTATTGAGGGAGCTACTAGAAGTTAAGCAGAGGTTGCATGTCCCAATGGTGCATGAGAGGGGATTTTAATGAAGTACTAAGGATTGGAGAGAAGACAGTTGCTGTGAGAATAACTAGGGGGTATGAGGGACCTCAATGAATTCACAAGAGAGGCAAAAGTTCTGGATCTGCCCATGGTGGGAAGACATTTCACAAGGTTAAATATGCAAGTTGAACAAATTTCAGCATTCTAGATAGATTCTTAGTGCCAAATGAGTGCTAGCAAAGTTTGATTGGAAGCAATGAGGGCTGGATAGGCAACTATAAGACCACAACCCTGTTACTATTGGATGTAACACTAGGGACTTGGATCTAAGGCCATTTAGGTTTTTTAATGCCTGGCTAAATTAGCCCTCTATCAAACCTCTAGTTAAGTCATCCACAAAACTCGTGCAGAGGGTGGGTAAGCTATGTCCTATTCAGAGAGCTCCAAGGGTTGAAAATCAATTTGAAAGAGTGAAAAAGGGAATGGAAAACAGATAACAGCAAAAACATTTCACAAACTAGTGAAGAGATAGACAGGCTAAAGAAATGAAATGCAATTAGACCTCTTGAAAAGACTGAAAAGATGAGGAAACTCACTTTGAAGCAGAGGTTATGGGAGTTATGCATAGTTGAAGAAATGATCTGAAGACAAAAGGCCTGGTTAACATGGCTAAAATTGAGTGACTTACACACAACTTTTTTCCATGCTACTGCAAAGAAAAGGACCAGAAGAAATTTTGTTGGGAAGGCATGATAAGAGAGTAATGATAAAACTTGAGAAAATTAAAAATGAAGTGGTAAACTACTTCTCAAAAATATTTTCAGAAGAAAGTTTGGAGAGACCAACCATCTTAGGGGACTTGGGAAGGAAGTTGTCAAATAGAAGCAGAAGAAGGCTAAAAGAACCATTCTCTAAGGAAGAAGTAATCAAAACTGTGTCAAATTGCGGTGGAGGTAAGGCACCTGACTCAGATGGATTCAACTTCACTTTCATAAAGAAATTTTAGCCTACAATAAAGGGTGATGTGATGACATTGATGAGGAAGATTCATTCAAACAGAAAGCTGCTAAAGGGTATAAATGCCCCATTCTTAGCTTTAATACCCAAAGTTGATAATCCACAAGAGCTGAATGAATATAAGCCCATAAGCCTTGTGGAGTCAATGTATAAAATTCTATCAAAGACCTTAGCAAATAGGTTGAAAATTGTGATCCATGAAGTAATAGATGAAACCCAAACCACTTTTGCAGGAGGGAGACAGATCCTTGATGGAGTGTTAATTGCTAATAAATTATAGACATATGAAAAAGACAGAAGAATAGTGGGGTAATATTGAATGTGGGTTTCCAAAAGGCCTATGACAGTGTCAATTAGGGCTTTTTGTCATTCATGCTTAAAGGCTTAGGCTTCGGTGAAAAATAGAACTCTTGGATTTTAGAATGTATTTTGTTTGTATCTCTATCAGTTTTTATCAATGGTTCAATCACTAAGAATTTCAAAATGGAGAGAGGCATAAGACAAGGTGATCCACTATCACCTTTTCTTTTTGACATGGTAGTTGAAGGTCAGAACATCCTGATTCAAAGAGCTAAACAACAAGGCCTAATAAAAAGAGGTAAAAAAGGGGAATAGAGGCCTGTTAATATCTCACGACCAATTTGCTTATGATACTATCTTCTTTAGTTAAAATAATGCCGAGGAACTACTAAACATCAAGAGGTTGCTGAGATGTTTTGAACTGATTATTGGGCTGAAGGTAAATTTCTATAAGAGTAATGTATGTGGGATCCAAGTGGAGGAGGATGAGCTCCAAGCTATAGCTGAAGTGCTAAGGTGCAAAGTGGGAAAACTTCCAATCATATATTTAGGTCTACCTCTCGGAGCCAACCTAAAGAGAATGAAAACCTGGAAACCAATAGCGGACAAGATGTAGAGAAAATTAAAGGAATGGAAAAGAAAGTACCTCTCCATGGCTGGGAGGCCCACGCTTATCAAAGCCTCAATGTCTAACTTATGTATTTACTACATGTCCCTTTTTAAAATACCAAATATAGTCATAGAGCAAGTG
>JAOTRH010196115.1:0-11432 GCA_034768845.1 Heliamphora exappendiculata
CTTTCCTAGAACTGAACTGATGGAAATGAAATGGACAGTCATTGCTTTCAGGAATTAAGATGAATAGGAAGAAAAGATAAAAACTGTAGCTCATGTTAAGCATTTACCTCCGGCATCCGGTGATCCTCAGCTTTGTCAACTTCAGATGGGGATATTTCTTCAGAATCCAATGTTGTCAAAGGACTCAAGCCTGGCACTAAAACAGGATCACCTTCATAAGAAACCACATTTACCTTATCTTTTGTGTCTGCAAAACTCTCAGGAGTCACGGCTCTGCCATTATTTCCCGGAGCATTCTCTCCCATAGCCATGTCCATGCTTGAAACACCTACAGACTCTTCTTTAGCACAAGAAATGCTACTTCCACCTGTAACGATATCAACAGATTTCTCCGGCAGTGGCTTCCCTGCAGTAGTCGTAATCGTATCAGTAGAGGTCAATTCCCTATCTATATCATCTTCCAGCCTTCCTCTTGGCTGACTCAAGTTTTCCGCAACAATTAGGGTTTCAGAGTTACAACTTGTAGACTCTGCTTTTCCATTAAAATTTGGTTCTTCCTCTATGAGCATTTGAAGTTCAGGATTGTCCCAATCTTCAGAAACTAAGATTGTGTTCATTGTTTCCCAGGTCTGAAGAATTCGATCAGGGCCTGGCTGCCACAATATGTTCCCAGTGCTTCCTTTTAGTATGAACTTGAAAAGGATGGACTTCCCAATAGGTACATCCTATGGAAAAAAACACATCACAGTACATCATAAATCTCATGTTCATGTGTTCTTTTTGTTTTGTTTTATTTTGTTAACGGAGAAACGCCCTCTAGGTAGAGAGGCTTTCGAACCCACTTAGAGGGGTAAACCTCCGGATACCCGTAATCACTCGCAAATTACAAGTATCAATTAAGTCAGAGAGCGCTTCCGGCATCGGACAAAAACTTTCAAATTATTGGTTGGTCTATGTGATAACCTTAAACTATTGGACTACCCCGACGAGTTCCCGTGTTCATGTTCAATATATAAACTTACAAGTATATTGTTGGATAGTTTCTCCTCACCAGCTCTAGAGTCCATATGCGTCCATCGGACCAATCCAAGGGCATTGATCTTAAAGGGTCCCACGAACCAACCATGGGATCATCTCCCACCATGTGAAATTGCTCCCCATGTGCACACTCTTTCTGCAATCGGAGTTTTACATGAACAGTTTTTGATGAATCTGCACAGCAAATACACTATATATTTTGAGACAATGCCCAAATTGCAAAAAGAAGGAAAAAAAAAACTGAACAGTTTGTCTCGCTTGTACCTTGAATTTGAGTTTCTTGATTCTGCAAGTGTTTCTGCATCAATGGGCATATTATACAATATCAATGTAAACTTTTTCATACCAATTATATATGTGGGCAAATAATTGACTATGAGTATAATTTTTTGTTTTATGCAGCATTAAATAAAAAGATACTTTGGCAACAGAAGGAAGGAAGGGAAGATGTCCTAGAAGCATGGTGAGAATATAGAAAAAAGGGACTGCAGGAACAACTAAAGCCCATATTTTCTCTGTTCACTGTTATTACAAAGAAAAATGCTATTTAGGCCTACCGAATAAGCCTACTTGATATGACTACTTATGTAGCATAGTGGAAATTACTTGTTAGTTTCTTTACTTGTTTGAAATTATTTGTTTTTCAATTATACCACTTACGTCAAGTAGGACTGTCCAGTAGTCCTAAATAGCACAAATTGTTTGGGTAGAACTTAGGTGAAAACCAACTTACAAAGGATGGTGTCCAAGTGGCTTATAAATAAGTGGAAGCCCTTTTATTTTACCCTATGTGGAATAGGATCATGATATACTATCACGCTTCACAGCCAACACCTCGTTAGCCCCACTCTATATTCGACAATTAAATTGTTTTATTCCGGTCTATAAGTTGCCCCTTTCGTGACTAACCACATAGTGGTAACTCATTCAATCTCATACTCAAAGAGGTTGGGTCCAATCCCCTATGTGGTAGCTTTGATACTAAATACTACCCACCTCGTAGTTAGAACTCACTTGTGAAAACCGGCTTATAAGAAGAGGATGTGCAAGTGCTTAAACTTGTGTTTGGACTAGCTTTCTTTTTTAGCTTTTTGTTTAAAAATCTCTTAAAAAACTTGATTGTTTGGCTTACTATTGTAATCAATTGACTTTAATTATGCCTTTTTACATCTATTTAAAAAAAAAAAAAAAAAAAGCTAAGCCAAACACAAACTTATAAACACACGGAAAAGCCTTTATTCTAACTGATGTGGAACAGGATTATGACAACTGTTTGGTTGAATAGGATCATAACAACTGTTTGGTTGCCGAGAAAGAGTAGGGGGGGGGGGGGGTGTGAAGAGTAGTCGTCATTTCACAAATAGGTTGATATGCAATCAGATGTTCACATCCCGTTGCTACCTTCTTGTTAAGACAAAAAAGAAAAAGAAAAAGCAAAGAACGCTTGTTCATAGAAAGGGAATGAAGAACATTTGGTTTCCTCTGTTTTTCTTAGCCACCAAACAAACCACAACCACACATCTGATTAAAAAAAACAGCCACCATTAAAATAAGATAAGTGTTGGGGATTAGAATGCGATAATTAATCCCGCCCAAGATCAATCGGAATCACACAAATACGGAATAAACAACGAAGGGGAGAGAAAGAGAGACAATCGCACGCACAAACACAAGATTTACGTGGTTCGACAAGTTGTACCTACGTCCACGGGATCACACACTTCACTATTGATTAGAGGTTACAAAAGAGAAGAAGGTCTGAGAGAGAGATTACAGAAGAACAAAGTTGAAAACTACAACTCTCACACACGGCAGCTGCAACCCTAGCAACATATAAATACATTCCCGCACAGACCGATTGATCGGTCTCATAGACGGATCGATCGGTCTATCAAGCGGTTTTGCGCTGCACTCGGTTTCTCGCCTGCAGACATGACTGATCGATCGGTCTAAACCACCGATCGATCAGTCTAATCCACATAAGGGTTTTTCTTCACATCTCAACAATTCTCCCACTTGAAGTAAAACCACTCCAAACATCGAGAAATCCCATCAGCTTTATCAACACCTTGAAACCACCAACACAATCACTCAAACCTGTGTGACCCAACCTCCTGTCTTCTATCCCTGAAGACCAACAGAAGCTGAACTGTGCCTCAGCTTCTCCACTGTCACAACCTTTGTGAACATGTCTGCAGGATTCTTGTTCGTATGAACCTTCTCCAGATTGAACTGTCCATCTTCCAGTTGAGACCGAATAAAATGATACTTAATATCAATATGTTTGGTCTTTGAATGAAATGCCGAGTTCTTTGCCAGGTGTATAGCACTCTGGCTGTCGCTATACAACTGACACATGTCCTGACCTCTTCCCAATTCTTTCAAGAAAGCCTTTAGCCAAATTAGCTCTTTACATGCTTCAGTGGCTGCGACATATTCTGCCTCGGTAGTAGAGATTGTCGCTATCTTTTGCAACCTGAAAACCCAGCTTACTGCTGTACTGTCCAGGATAAACACATACCCTGTAGTACTTTTCCTGCTGTCAATGTCCCCAGCTAGGTCTGAATCCACGAATCCTTCCACTGAATTCCTAAGCCCTCGTAACACAAAGTATATCCCGTGGTACCCCTGAGATACTTCATAATCCACTTCACTGCTTCCCAGTACTCCTTGCCCGGATTTGACATGAATCTACTCACAACTCCCACTGCATGGGCAATATTCGGTCTCGTGCAGGTCATGGTATACATCAAGCTACCTACGATTGACGCATACGGTACCTTTGCCATGTAGTTCATGTCTTCATCTGTGACAGCTCCTTGTTCCTTTGAGAGTCTTAAGTGACTTCCCAAAGGTGTGCTAACTGGTTTAGCACCTTCCATGTTGAAGCGCTGCAGAACCTTTTCAACATCTCCGACTGTGAAAGTCTTAACTTTCGACTCTTTCTGTCCCTGTTGATCCTCATCCCGAGTATCCGTTTGGCTTCTCCCGAATCCTTCAAAACAAATTCCTGGGACAGCTGTGCCTTGAGATTCACAATCTCATTCATGCTAGGGCCTGCAATTAGCATGCCATCTACGTATAGCAAAAAGAATCACATACGGGTTTTCAAACCTCTTGATATAGCAGCAATGGACACCATGGCATCTGCTGAACCCTGTATCTGCCATAAAGCTGTCAAACAGCTTGTACCACTACCTAGGAGCCTGTTTCAACCCATACAAGCTTTTCTTCAGCCTGCACACCATGTCCTCCTTACCTTAAACCGAATACCCCTGCGGCTGCCGCATATAGATTTCTTCCTCCAGGTTACCGTGGAGAAAAGCTGTCTTGACATCTAGCTGCTCCAAATGCAAGTCTTCTGTAGCCACTATACTCAGAACGGTCCTGATGATGGATATTTTCACAACTGGTGAAAATATCTATGTGTAGTCAATTCCCAGCTTCTACTGAAAACCCTTGACTACCAGCCTCGCCTTATACCGCTTGCTACCATCAGCTTCTTCTTTCAGCTTGTAGACCTACTTGTTACGCAATGCTGACTTACCCTTGGGCAACTGAACCAGATCCCAAGTCTTGTTGGATGACAGAGATTGCATCTCTTCATCTATTGCATGCTCCCACTCGCCCTTTGCCTCTGTCTGAAAAGCCTCTTCAAAGCATTCCGGTTCACCACTGTTTATCAGCAGCAGGTAATGCAATGAAGGTGAGTATCGAACTGTAGGTCTGCTGACTCTAGTAGACCTCCTGATTATGGAAGCCTGTGGTTCTGACTGTGGAGTTGGCCGTCCGTTTACATCCTGGGGTTCTTAGACTTCGCTAGACGATCCCTCAAACTCGGCATAGTTTGACTCGTCTGCCGTCTCATCCTTCTGATCCTGTCTGTTTTTATACAAAACTGACTCGTTGAAGATAACATCCATACTCCTAGCAACTTTCCTGCCTTCTGGATCCCATAGCCTACAACTGTAGCTATCTGTACCATAGCCCACAAACACACATTTTCGAAACTTGGGGTCTAACTTCCCCCTGTTCTCTGACTCAACATGCACATAGGCTATGCAACCAAAAATACGTAAATGGAAAAACTTTACCTCTTTCCTGGTCTAGGCTTCTTCCAGTAAACCACAATTCAGTGCAACTAAAGGCCCCCTGCTAATCAAGAATGCTACTGTGTTCACTGCGTCTGCCCAGAATTGCTTTGGCAACTCGGCATGTAGCTCATACTCCGGGCACGCTCCATGATTGTCCTATTCATGCGTTCTGCCACTCCGTTCTGTCTAGGATTCATTGGAACAGTTTTCAGTCTTCTGATTCCGTTAGCTGCACAATAATTTTCAAATTTCTTGTAGCAGTACTCGCCGCCGTTATCAGACTTCAGACACTTTAGTTTCAGACCTGTTTCATTTTCCATAGATGCCTTCCAGTTCTTAAAAATTCCGAACACGTTTGACTTATTCTTACAAAAATAAACCCATAATTTTCTGGTAGCATCATCAATGAAAGTTACAAAATACCTTGAGCCACCGATAGAGGGTACCTGAATCGGTCCACATACATCTGTATGCACTAGCTCCAATTTGTCTGGTTTTGGAGTCTTCACCTGCTTTGTAAAGCTAACCCTTTTCTGTTTCCCAAAGACGCAATCTTCACAGAATTCCAAGTCCACTGACTTAATACCCGGCATCTTTCCTTTCTGTGCCAGAACTCTCATCCCCTTTCACTCATATGACCAAGACGCCTATGACACGAGCTGGTGTCTACTTTTGATGCTGCCACTGTTATGCTACTGTAAGAATCCAATGACACATACAGTGTACCCTCCTTCTTTCCTCGAGCTAAAATTAATGACCCTTTGCTCATCTTCTAGAAATCTCCCCCAAAAGTTGTCACCATTCCAGATTCTGACAATTGGCCTACTGAGATCAAATTCCTCGTTAGACTTGGCACGTGTCTAACGTCCTTCAGCTTCAGTACTGTACTATTGGCCTGTGTGATCTGTACTTCACCCTTCCGAACTATACTGCAAGCCTCGTCGTCTCCCAGATAGACTTTTCCAAAATCTCCTTTCACATACCCGTGAAGTATATCCACGCGGGGAGTGGCATGAAAAGACGCTCCCGAGTCAACAATCCATGATTCAATTCGACAATCCAATGCACAAATCAAAACATCTGTATTTTCCTCATCAAAAACATTAACAGTTGCTTTACCACCTTGATTCGTGTCGTTACGCTGCTTCCTCGGAGCTTTACAGTCCTTTTTGAGATGGCCTTTCTGTCCACAGTTCCAACATCCAGCTGATTTCTCCCGAGTTTGCGATTTGTCCCGTGATTTGGATCTATGGTTTTCTCGGCCCCTTTGATTCTTTCTATCTGTCTTTCTCCGTCTACCATCGGCGTTTAACACTGACCCTGATGTTGATCATTCACCCGCTGATCTGCGGCGTGATTCCTCTCCAAAGATAAAACCTGCAACCTCCACCAACTTTAACTTGGACGAGGAGTTGCTAACTGCGACAACCAAGCCGCTCCAGCTTTCTGGTAAGCTGGACAGGAGAGCTAAGGCTCTAACCTCATCATCAAAATTGATCCTAATTGACTCCAATTGGTTTACAATTGAGTTGAACTCGTTGAGATGCTCCACTATAATAGCATCGTCCTCCATCCTCAGATTGAATAGCCTCTTCATTAGATATAACTTATTTGATGCAAAGGGCTGATTATACATCTTTTCCAACACCGCCAGCAAACCTGCCGTCGTCTTCTCTTTTGCGATATTAGAGATCATCGACGGTGCGACACTGAGTCGCACGGTCCCCAAAGCCTTTCAATCCAATATCTCCCACTCGGTCTGTGTCATCTTCTCCGGTTTCTCCCCAAACAGCAGTTGGAACAAGTCCTTCTGATACAGAACGTCCTCGATCTGCATCCTCCAAAGGGCAAAGTTCGAACCATTGAACTTCTCGATCTTGATCTTCCCGTTGTCTGCCATGTCGTGATCTTCACCCTCCGAACCAAGCTCTGACACCAGTTGGGGATTAGAACGCAATAACTAATCCTACCCAAGATCAATCGGAATCACACAAACACGGAATAAACAACGAAGGGGAGAGAAAGAGAGACAATCGCACGCACAAACACAAGATTTACATGATTCGGTAAGTTGTGCTTACGTCCACGGGATCACACACTTCACTATTGATTAGAGGTTACAAAAGAGAAGAACGTCTGGGAGAAAGATTACAGAAGAACAAAGCTGAAAACTAAAACTCTCACACACGGCGGCTGCAACCCTAGCAACATATAAATACATTTCCGCACAGACCGATCGATCGGTCTATCAAACGGTCTTGCACTGCACTCGGTTTCTCGCCTACAGACATGACCGACCGATCGGTCTAACCCAAAGAAGGGTTTTTCTTCACATCTCAACAGCTAAGGAGAGAGAGAGAGAGAGAGAGAGAGAGAGCAAAGTCTATGATGAAGACGCCAGAGACGAAACGAAAATGCGGTGAATCCTGTTGTGATGAGAACTCGAATGCGAAAATTCGAGATTGGCATGCCTCGGAAACGAAAATCCTCCTTCTCTTTCTCTGCCACTGTAATTTGTTGAAAACGCCATCGATGCCAACCTCGTTAGGGCTTCCATCACCTCGTTCAAAATATGAGCCTTTTGGTACCAGTACATCTAATACGAACCGATATTTTGGATGGTACAAAATCAAACAATTAGCGTATCGGTTTTGTCCTAAAACGGTACTTACCACACTGTACCGTACTAACCGATACGAAATTCAGAACCATGATTTAGTGTCACCGAAGTAAGTCAATTTGATGATTTATTCAATCTCCACTACTTAGGCATCATCAACTGAAAGGGACAACAAAAAGCTAGGCGGACAACAATCTCCGAGTTAGCAGCACACAAGATACTCCAAACTAAGAAGTTCCTATAAGCATACAAGGTTATGATGAACAAATGAAGCAAAGCAACTAAATTCACCAGGAATGCAACTCTTTGAAGTCCTGTCTTCGTGGGCATAGCCCCCACAAAGAATCAGCTGATTTATAAGTAGCAGAAGATCCACCAGATAGGAATGGACATGGACGGAAGGGAGCCAAATGTCGGGGGTGAATTGAACGATAGGTGGCAGGGCAATCTTTCTGTAGCGTCCTTGTAGTGACTGAGAAGAGGTTTTTTTCAGTCAATTTGGTGCTGAAACAAGCCAAAACTAGTAAGAAGTTTACGTAGAGTTCTACGACCCCATTGAATGTTGTTTTGCAAGACGCTTTCGGATTTCTTTGAGTTGGGCAGACCTTGCTCCCAGGGTAGGTGCGGCTTTCCTACTTGTTCAATGCCATATAGTTCTTCCTCATTGTTAGACATCATTTCAGTTGAATCTTCGGGATGTGATGAGTCATTGTCAGGCTCTTTCTTCGAATCTAACTTAGTTTAATTGGTGAAGGGCATCAAAAAAATGGAAGGGATTCAACAAGTTGCATCTATGGTGCAACAATGGAATATAATTATATTAATGAGGTGCAACAATGGAATATAATTATATTAACGAGGAACTCAACATTTGGCGAATGCAGTGCTTTCTCCCCTAAAGGTAGCTTTAAGTTGTGAATTTCCAAACTAGATTGGTTTGTGTTTGGATTGTGAATTTGTCGAGAGATTTATGGAAGGAAAGAAAAAGGTAAAGGAAAAGATAAGAGACTAATGAAGTAAAGAGCCAAAGTTTCTTTGATTTTCCTAATATTTTCCTTTTCCTTGTAAATTCCTTCACAAATCCATAATCCAAATGCACCCTTAATTGCCAAGTTGCGAGAATAAAACAGTAATATGTTCCAGTTCATGATAAAGCAAAAGCAGATCTCAATCTTATTTATACCAACCATGGATTTCAAGAAGATACAACTCTAACATTAGAACCTCTAATCTGGTTGGAATCTACTTTCCTAGAACTGAACTGATGGAAATGAAATGGACAGTCATTGCTTTCAGGAATTAAGATGAATAGGAAGAAAAGAGAAAAACTGTAGCTCATGTTAAGCATTTACCTCCGGCATCCGGTGATCCTCAGCTTTGTCAACTTCAGATGGGGATGTTTCTTCAGAATCCAATGTTGTCAAAGGACTCAAGCTTGGCACTAAAACAGGATCACCTCCATAAGAAACCACATTTACCTTATTTTTTGTGTCCGCACAACTCTCAGGAGTCACGGCTCTGCCATTATTTCCCAGAGCATTCTCTCCCATAGCCATGTTCATGCTTGAAACACCTACAGGCTCTTCTTTAGCACAAGAAATGCTACTTCCACCTGTAACGATATCAACAGATTTCTCCGGCAGTGGCTTCCCTGCAGTAGTCGTAATCGTATCAGTAGAGGTCAATTCCCTATCTATATCATCTTCCAGCCTTCCTCTTGGCTGACTCAAGTTTTCCGCAACAATTAGGGTTTCAGAGTTACAACTTGTAGACTCTGCTTTTCCATTAAAATTTGGTTCTTCCTCTATGAGCATTTGAAGTTCAGGATTGTCCCAATCTTCAGAAACTAAGATTGTGTTCATTGTTTCCCAGGTCTGAAGAATTCGATCAGGGCCTGGCTGCCACAATATGTTCCCAGTGCTTCCTTTTAGTATGAACTTGAACTGGATTGACTTCCCAATAGGTACATCCTATGGAAAAAAACACATCACAGTACAACATAAATCTCATGTTCATGTGTTCTTTTTGTTTTGTTTTATTTTGTTAACGGAGAAACGCCCTCAAGGTAGAGGGGCTTTCGAACCCACTTAGAGGGGTAAACCTCCGGATACCCGTAATCACTCACTCGCAAATTACAAGTATCAATTAAGTCAGAGAGCGCTTCCAGCATTCGACAAAAAATTTTGAATTATTGGTTGGTCTATGTGATAACCTTAAACTATTGGACTACCCCGACGAGTTCCCATGTTCATGTTCAATATATAAACTTACAAGTATATTGTTGGATAATTTCTCCTCACCAGCTCTAGAGTCCATATGTGTCCATCGGACCAATCCAAGGGCATTGATCTTAAAGGGTCCCATGAACCAACCATGGGATCATCTCCCACCATGTGAAATTGCTCCCCATATGCACACTCTTTCTGCAATCGGAGTTTTACATGAACAGTTTTTGATGACTCTGCACAGCAAATACACTATATATTTTGAGACAAAATGCCCAAATTGCAAAAAGAAGGGAAAAAAAAAACTGAACAGTTTGTGTCGCTTGTACCTTGAATTTGAGTTTCTTGATTCTGCAAGTGTTTCTACATCAATGAGCAGATTATACAATATCAATGTAAACTTTTTCATACCAATTATATATGTGGGCAAATAATTGACTATGAGTATAATTTTTTGTTTTATGCAGCATTAAATAAAAAGATACTTTGGCAACAGAAGGAAGGAAGGGAAGATGTCCTAGAAGCATGGTGAGAATATAGAAAAAGGGACTGTAGGAACAACTAAAGCCTATTTTTTCTCTGTTCACTGTTATTACAAAGAAAAATGCTATTTAGGCCTACCAAATAAGCCTACTTGATATGACTACTTATGTAGCATAGTTGAAATTACTTGTTTATTCCTTTACTTGTTTGAAATTATTTATTTTTCAACTATGTCACATAAGTAGACATGTCAAATAGAACTATCCAGTAGGCCTAAATAGCACAAATTGTTTGGGTAGAACTTACGTGAAAACCAACTTACAAAGGAGGGAGTCCAAATGGCTTATAAATAAGTGGAAGCCCTTTTATTTTAACCTATGTGGAATAGGATCATGATATACTACCACGCTTCACAGCCGATACCTCATTAGCCCCACTCTATATTCGACAATTAAATTGTTTTATTCCGGTCTATAAGTTGCCCCTTTCGTGACTAACCACATAGTGGTAACTCATTCAATCTCATACTCGAAGAGGCTGGGTCCAATCCCCTTTTGTGACTAACCACATATTGGTAACTCATTCAATCTCATATTCAAAGAGGCTGGATCCAATCCCAAACGTGGTAGCTTTGACACTAAATACTGACCACCTCATAGTTAGAACTCACTTATGAAAACCGGCTTATAAAAAGAGGATGTTCAAGTGCTTAAGCTTGTGTTTCCACTAGCTTTCTTTTTAAGTCTTTTTGTTTAAAAATCTATTAAAAAACTTACTTATTTGACTTACTATTGTAATCAATTGACTTTAATTTTGCCTTTTTACAGCTATTTTTTTTTAAAGAAAAAAGCTAAGCGAAGCACAAGCTTATATACACGTGGAAAAGCCTTTATTCTAACTGATGTGGAACAGGATTATGACAACTGTTTGGTTGAACAGGATCATAACAACTGTTTGGTTGCCGAGAAAGAG
>JAOTRH010196126.1:0-11432 GCA_034768845.1 Heliamphora exappendiculata
TTTTTTTTCAAATTATTTCAATTAAATGAGTTTTAAAAATATAATAATTTATTTTCTTAATAAAAATAAAAAGACAATTTTTTTATCCTAAATAGAACATTTCACTATACTCGTTTGAACAAATGTTAAAATATTTCACTATAGAAATTAATATTTTTTTTGTCAAAATTAAAAACTTAAAAATAAAAAAAAATTAATAAATTAAATTTTATGTTTTTATTTTACTTATTTTTGTATTTAGCAATTTTTTATTTTTTAATTATAAAATTTTAAATAAGATTTTGTAATTAAAAAAATATAAAATACAAAAAAAACAGTAAAAACACTATTTCAACAGTGAAAACACTGTTGTGTTTCCGTTAACGAAAAGTTAATTTAGACCTGTTACAATTTTTAAAAAATAATGGATGAAGTGATATTTCAGAGAATAGAGGAGTGACAGTGATAAAATTCTTAAATAGAAGATGTGTAAGTATAATTTACCTATTATTTTATTATTATTTTATAAATAAATAAATAAAAAATATTGTTAAATAACTGTTACTCAATCATTTAGCTACAGATATCAAATGAATCTGAAATTTAATTTATCATACAAACTTGACGAGTTCTACGTAATGAACGGATTGGATCATAAAATTTTATTCGAAAAACGCATCAAACAAGGCGTAGTAGAGCAAAAATTTAACAGTTTGACTAATTTGATATAAAAATTAAACCTGATAACCTCTTAACAGTTTGATTAATTTAATGTAAAAATTAAACCCGATAAGAGATTAGTAATATTTCAGAAACCACATGAAAATTTTTTATTTTTTTAAAAAATAAGAGGGGTGATCAATGTAATTTCCCCTAAATATATTGACGATTGTTGTTTTTAGTAAGTAAATATTATCTAGTTGATGCAGGGTATATGTTAAGTAGTGGTTTTATTTCTGCCTATAGAGTTGTTCGTTATCACTTGAAAGAGTACTCCAACTAACGACCAAAAACTGCTCACAAGCTCTTTAACCTTAGACATTCTTATATACGGACCCTACTTATTCATTTGGCACACAATCAAATATTGTTTTAGCTTGTTGTGTCATACGTACTTTTTTTTTTATTTTTATGGGTGTAAATCTTGAAGAAAAACTAATTGGTGAAGTAGACAGAGAACTTTGTGATTAATCTCAAGTTGAAGAAGAGACTCATGCAACAAGAGATGATGATGAGGATGCACAAGAAGGGGAATGCATACGAAATGTGATAGCGTCTACCATGTGGGCTGGTTATGTAGCTAATGCAAGAATGATGTTTGAATCTTAATATGTTTGTTTTGGGACGAGCTTGTTTAGTTGTGTTATAAGTACCTGAAAATTGCATTTATGAGCACTTTTGTTTATTACTTTTGAAAAATGTTGATGTATAAGTACGTGATGTTTTAAACAATGTTGTCATCACTTATCATCACATTGAAAAGTCTGGATATTATAAGCTTGGACTCTTATTTTTATGATATATTATCATATATTTTTGTGTGTATTTAATGTATGCTTTGTAGATTTTACTACCAAGTAAGAGAATAAAAAACTCAAAAGATACTAAGAAAGATCGATTCACATGGACACGTCAAATGGATGATGTATTGGTTGATGTGTTATAACTAACTCATTGAAGGAAATACGGTAAATGGAACCTTTACTACTTGGCCAAATGATAACATATTAAAGGAATTACGTGAAACATTTGACATGGATTTGGATAAGGCAAAACTCAAGAATAGATTGAAAACTATCAAATAGCATTTTGATGAGTGTTATGATTTATTTAAAAATGGTACAAGTGATTTTGGATGAACCAGTAATTACAAAAATGCAGGGCCGGCCTTGGGCAAAGTCCACAACGCACCCCTAAATTTGTGCAAAAATTAGGGGCCCCAATTTAAATAAAAATAAATTTCAAATCTAATTTTTTTTACCTCATACGCACTTACACAAACGGCGGAAGTGAGAAAATCAGAAAAACCTAAATCGAAGATTCAAAAGTCTGAAATGGATGTGTGCGTCGCCACTTACACAAACGGCGGAAGTGAGAAAATCAGAAAACCTAAATCGAAGATTCGAAGTCTGAAATCGCTGTGTGCGTCGTCGTCTCAGCGTTGTCGACGTGATAGCCGTGTGCATCGCCGTCTCATCTCACGGTCTCAGCGTCACCGCCGACTCGCCGTGCGTCGCCGTTTGCTGCTGTGCGTCTGAGCGCCTCTCCCTCTCTGCTGCTGTGCCGTGTGCGTCTCTCTCTCTCTCTCTAACTCTCTGCTGCTGTGCGTATTATTTTTTTTGTTTGTTATTTTTAATATATGTTTATTATATATAATATAATATATGTTAATATATATGTTGCGCCCTTAATTAAATATTTTTCTGTTTGTTATTTTTAAATTTTTTTAAATTCTTTTCAGTTTGTTATTTTTTTTATTTGTTGAATTTTATAATCATACCTCCTAAAAAATATATGTCTGGATCGAAAAAAAGAAAAAAAAAGTAAAAAATAAAAAAATTAATTCAATCTCAAGTGGAATCTTTTGATAAGTTTTTTAGTGGTAAAAAATTAACAGAAAATTTTAGTTTGATTGAAGATACAGTGAATAAAGAAGAACTTGAACATTTGAAAAATAAAAAAAAATAATGATTTAGTGAATAAAATTCTAGACGATAACTAGTGTGTATAAAAAATTATAAGGACTCATTTTAATTTTTCGATTTGGGTTCTAAATCACTCAGAATCAGCCCCGCAAGAATGTTTAATGCAGAGTCGGAAGTGCAGGACAAAATGGTTGAGGTAAACGTTCATAATCAAATTTAATTTAGTGTTGCATGTTGTTTTGTTACTCATATCTTTTAAGATTTTTTAATTTTTTATAACGGGTGAACTCCTGTGTTGAAAAATGGAAGACTACACCGATTAGCAACTATGAGAAACTAGTTGAAATCTATGGAAGGGATAGAGCAACTGGAGTTGGTGCTTAAACTGCAAAGAAAAAAAAGACAACGATGGGCTAATAATATGGCAAATGATGATGTAGTAGACACAATTGATGGAATTGATGAAGTGATTTACCACAATGAGGCAACCTTGGAAAAATTTAACCTTGTGGATGAAGAGGTTGATATCATGTAATGTCATGACTTGGAGCACAAGTTAACAAAGTGAAATATTGTCCAAAGCAAAAATAAATAAAAAGGTCTGTAACGATGGTGACAACGAAATTAAGACAGCTTTGCATGAAATAGCTTTAGGTGCAAGAGAAGAAAATATTGCTTTGGAGAAAGCGCAAGGATCTATTCCAGAAAGAGAAGAACTTCACCAAGCATTAGATGAAATTGGCATTGCACCACACTTGCGTACCGAGGCATACTTATTCCTTGTTAACAAACTAGAGAGAATGATGCCATTTTTTGGTTGCTCGTTGGAGTATCGCAAAGAAACTTTGGAAATGATAATGTTGGATTCAAAGCAACGTTTTTAACTAAATGTTTTGTTTTAAAGAAATGATGGGAAGCTGAGTTCCTACTATGAGCGAGTCACAACAGGAGGTGTATGTGAGCTTAAAAGAGTTTTATTTGAGATTCTAAAATTTAACTGGAATTGTTCATTATGTTACATTCATCGGGTAAGTAATTTTTATAAAAATCAATTTAATCAAACATTTTAACCATATGATTGGAATATATTTGTTTGACAATTTATTCTCAGAATATTATAAGCTAATGAATTTTTTTTCTTCAAAAAAATACACTGATCACATAGAAAATGATGTTCTATTGACTTGATTTTTTTATAAAAACTACATATGCGATGAGTTCCACATAATGAACGATTTCGATTAAATTTTGAGATTTCAAATAAAATACTTCAAAACTCACAACACCTCATGCTATGAGTTATTCACATTAGAGACCTCTCCCGAAATGATGTAACGTGTCCAGAATACTAAAGTGTCATTTGGTAACGTTTATATTTTTTATTTTTTGTTTTTATTTTTTTATTTTTCGTAAATTATAAATGAAAACATGCTTGGTAATTATTTTTGTATGTTTTCAAAAAACTGTAAACAGTTCTCAAAATTTATAAAATTTTAAAAAACAGAAAAAATATGTTTTCACTTGTTTTGTAAACAAATTTTGATTTGATTCATCCGTAATCTCCAACTACTACTTTTCAAACATTTATGTTACCAAGCATGTTTTTGTTTTTATTTTTTTATAAACATAAACAAAAATATGTTTTTTGTTTTTTGTAAACAAAAATAAAAAATTGTAAACGTTACCAAATGGGCCATAATATGTTTGTTTTTTAAATTTAAAGGATGCGGTCTTGCTTTATGCTAATTAACTTTTTGGAACTTTGAACATATTATGTGGAGATGTTTTTTGTGAGCATTTATGAAGCAAAACTTATGGTATAACATTGAAGCATCAATTATGTTGACAATATTTCTTTGGTTATTTTTGTTAAAAATGTTTTTCTTAATTGACATTTTCTATTGGTGTCACAAGTGGTATAAGAACTCTTGCCCTCACTACTAAAAAAAGTTATTTTTGTAAAATAACTACTATAGTTTTTTTTTCTCTTATGTAATGTATTCAAACAAAGTAGCAGAGAAATTATTTTGTTTTATTTCTTATTAATCCAAGCAAAAAGAAAAAAATAAATTTTTTTCTTTTCCCTTATGACTTAAGGAGAAAAAATCTAATCATTTTTTTCTTTTCTCTTATTGGCTATCAAAGGGAGTGTAAAGATTTCAAATACTAGTTTTTTTTTCCTAAATACACTAATATACTTTTTTTTAGTAACTTTAACTTTTTTAACTAACAATCGACGTTTATTGGTAATTAAGTTTTTTTACCCTTTAGTTTTTAGTAGACAATATTACTCTTAATTAATATATATTAAAAATGAGTTTATATATATATAAAAGAAGGGTATTTTTATCTTTTCTTTGGGTTGTGGTATGTATTCAATTGCATAGAGAAGAAAATAGCTTTTTAACCTTTTGGCTTTTTTACATAGTCGAACAGCACAATTGACTTTTTATTTTTCGGATTTGTAAGTAAAAATATATATTAAAAAATTAACTTAAAAGACGGTTTAATCACTCGGGGTTAAACTACTTACCAAGGGTGGAACTTCACTAAAATTGAGGAAGTGAGCTTACTGAAATTTCAAAATATATTGCGTAAAGTAAAAATTCTAGGTAATATTTTAAATTACATAATATAGTGTAATGCTAAGAGAAATATTTGGCTTTGCCGATAAATACTTCCATTAGAAAGTGATGGCGCGTGATTTCTCGAACGATCCTTCGAGGTTTGGATTTCATCTGAGATGTCAAATAATAAATAATTAGAAGGGGCATCAGAGTGTTTCTGGCGAGATCTCCTTCGACGGTCAAGTTAGACTTTCCGTTAGATTAGGGTGCAAGTAAAGCTAGAGAGAGAGATTGGTTGAGAATTATGTTAGAATATACATGAATTTGAATCTGTCGTAACTTGCTCTTTGTACTGTACTTTTGGACGCGCCGTGTGGTCTCCATGTGCAAAAACGGTTATAGCCGTACTATCTTAATGAGCACTCTTAGTCTCAGGTACGTAGTTGAGCGTGCCTGTTACGTTTTATGTTGACCAGGATCATCCATTGATCAGGATAATGGATTAGTCAGGATGAATCACCAAATTAGGAATAGACAAACATGCTTGTTATAGAGGCTGATCGTCTTCGAATCTAATCAAAATCTCTATTGGGAGAGCTTCACTGATCAAACATACCCTCAGCTCTTCCTTAACCAGGTATATTTGACTAAAATATCATTGCTACTCATCAGTGGCCCCCTATTTTTGGTTAGCATGTTATGAGGTGAATGGTGGACGAGAATACATTTTCATAGATATTTAGTCGTCCTCAAGGCAAGTTTCGGTTGGTTGTTTGATGTGTCTATGTTGATTAGGCTCAGCTATTTCACCAGTTCAATCGGTTGGCTAGGCTGAATTCCCTAATCAAGAGTAAGTGAATATATTCGTTCGAACAGCTGAGTATCTTTGAGCCTAACCAGGAGATCCATCAAGAATCTTTGCTGAGCTGGCATGCTTCCTTCGAGGTGTTAATGTTACGACCTTCAAGATTTTGGTTGGGGGTTTGCCGTATTTGTATAGATCAGAAAGAAGATGCCCAAACAGTATGACCATAACTTTTCACATGCTAGGGAAAACAACTGTCAATACATCCCTTAGATTGTCCTAATAATGACCGATGACACGGTTACAATTCCCAAGAGGGATACTACACCAGCGCGTTTAACACGTGTCGAAAATCATACGAATTAGCTTACATCTCTCAACACTTCCTTTCCCTAACTGTAGATTGGTTTGCCTTGGATTAATCCTGGCCGTTGAGATTAAGGGCGATTATACACATCTATCTAAAACTTTTCCCCTAGTCATTCGAATCACTTCAACAATTAGATAAGAGACTATGGGAGCTTTCTAGACGATTCATCGACGCGCTGAATCTTTAGAGGTGGTTTCATTCTTTCAAGCTAGGTAAATTTTCTTCTCTCTTCACGTTTTTCAACTGTCGCCTCATTTTATTGTAGAATTTACAAGCATGCTTCTCTCGCTTTCGAGTTGAGTTTAAACTAGGTTTTAACTATTATTATCCCTTTAGTTTTGCACTTTCTCTACCTCTGTAACTGTCAGTGTCACGACCCATTTTTCAGAATGGTGTCCGTGACCGGTCAGTGAGTAAAAATCTATTCGAGATCTCTTTCTTTCTTTAACTTTTACTTCATTTTGTAAATTGTCGACGATACTTTTTTTTTTTTAAAGAGAAGACAAGTTAATTAAACTTTTCCAGAATCTCATTTCAACAGAAAATTTCAGAACTTACTAATAGTGAGATAACATCCAATAATAATAATAATCATGATAATAATAATAAATTATTAAAAGTAATTAATTTATTATAAGACCCTAAATAGAATTTTAATAGAACCTTATAATTAATTTTAAGATATAAGGTTAAGAATTTACATCTAATAAAATTTTAAATAATTAAGAGTTGAGATAAAAATGTAATTATAAAATAACATTAAAATGTTATCTTGGATTTTTGAGAATTTTCTGAACTGAAATTTTTACAGTTTTTAAAAATGTTAATAATCGTTAAACCGTAATAATAAAATATTAAATAGATAGAAAACCCTAGTGATGATTCTAATTATACGATAATTCATGAAAATACATTAAAAGTCTATACCTAAATTTTTAGATTTTTTTAAATTAAATATTTTACATCAAACTTTTTAGAGACTATAGCGGACCAAATGCAATGTACCATCAAATGCAATGTACCACATGCGTTAAACAGTTGTTTACAGCAGTCCCTCTCTGATGCCTATAAAACGCCATTCACGCTCAAGCTTAGATAACATCTTTTACCTTCTTATATATCTCAGACGCTATATATACATTTATATATATAGGTGTCACAACAAGGGTCCCTTTCTCCGCCAATAAAATCTATGTTTGGTGATAGAAGACATATTACAATATCTAGTAGCTCGGATGAAGAAGTAGAATCCACCATTCTAGAGATTCGGGAGAAGTACCTTGCAAAACCTTCATCTACTATGTCATCCCCCTCATGTTCTAGTTTTACTCCCATTGCCGACTACATATTCCAATTTTGACCCCCGATCCTCGTTGATATTCTTTTTCCCACATGATTGTGGATTCGATTCTCACAGACGATGCTAAAATGATGGTGCAAAATTTCTGGAACGATCCTTAAAGGTCTAGACTTCACTTGAGATGTCAAATAATAGGTTAGAAGGGGCGCCAGAGTGTTTCCAGCGGGTCCCTTCTAACGATCAAGTTAGACTTTTCAGTAGAGTAGGAAGCAAGTAAAGCTAGAGAGAGAATGATTGAGAATTTTGTTAGAATATATGTGAATCTGTCATAACTTGCCCTTTATACTATATCTTTGGACACGTGATGTGGTCCTCATGTGCAAAACGGTTATGGCCATTGTGATATCCTGATATCTCATATCGAAAAAGGACAAAAAGTTCTTGGGTTATAAAGAAAAAATCATGGATCCTTACATAGCAACGAGACTTTTTTTTAGGTGGTAGAGACCCTAGCAGAACTTATTTATGCGTGCTCATACTGGAGTAATACAAAGATAGGTGACCTCTTGGGAATAACAAAATCGTGAGGGTTTTGCCCAAAGTAGACAATATCGTTGCCATGAGAATGGTCAGGGTATTGCAAGTGGTATTAGAGCCGACTATCCTCACCTCCGAGTGTGGGCCCCTGTCGTCTCCCATGACATGTGGGCTGGTCGATAAGGACTGGCAGGCTATTGGAGCTGGCAGACTACTGTATAGGGACGTGCAGCCCTAATGGGGGGTGAATTGTGATATCTTGGTATCCCACATCAGAAAGGAAGAGGGAGTTCCTAGATTATAAAGAAAAATCTTGGATCCCTACATAACAATGAGGCCTTTTCCTAGGTGGTAGAGACTCTAGCAGAACTTAGTTAAGCGTGCTCACACTAAAGTAATGGAAAGATAAGTGACCTCTTGAAAAAAACAAAACCATAAGAGTTTTACCAAAGCGAACATTATCGTTACCATGAGAAGGGTTGGGGTGTTACAGCCATACTGTCTTAATGAACTCTCTTAGTCTCAACTAGTCGAGTGTGTCTGTTATGCGCTATATTGACCAAGACATTCATTGATCAAGATAGTGGACTGGTAAAGATGAATTCTCAAATTAGGAATTGACGAACATATTCGTCATAGAGGTTGATCGTCTCTGAATCTAATCACAATCTCGATTGAAAGAGCTTCACTAATCAGACATACCCTCGTCTCCTCCTTAACTAGGTACATTTGACTAAAATATCTTTATTACTCATCATTAAGAAAAACAAATGGCTAGAATTACATATCCAAAAGTTATACATCTTTCTATTTTAATATATTAAAATTATTAGACGTGTTTTGAAATTCTCATGTCTCTAAATTCTCACATAATTTAACGACTTAAATACATAGGGACAAAAAATATACAAATTTCAAATTAGAAAATCTCAATTCAAAATAAAGGTAGCTTATAATTATCCAAAAAAAGAAGAAGAAGAAGGTAGCTTACAAATGGAAAACATGAGAGAAGAGGTGGAACAAAAAATAAAGTTAAAATTGTTTCATTTTTAGGATTTAATTTTTGACACATATATAAATGTTAGATAAAACTGTTCTATCTTGTTATATAGACTTAGTTATGACTTATTCTAAAAGCACTTAATTATATAATTTTAGTAATTTAATAGTAAAATGTAAAGTAATATTAATGATTTAATAATTAGTTAATCAGATAATGTTAAGACACTCAATTAAATATGAGTTTGCTAGTTTGCTAATTTATAGAAGTAAGAAAAGACAAATAAAAAGATAATAAAAGTAAAAAATAAATTATTATTTTTTTGTTAGATTAGTAAGAGGATAAGTAATATCAATAAAAAAAATTTCTTCACTTTATACATGAGAAGGAAGAAAAACAAAATTGAAGATTAAAATTATCTCAATTTAAAATTTGAGTTTTTGATACCTATATAAATGTTACATTAAAATCATATTATTTTATTTTATTATATAAATAATTGTTTATTATAGTGGATAAGCTCATAAGGAAAGATAATGAGGGCAGCAAGGTAAAGACAATCATTTTAGGGGATTAACATGTGCCAAATCTAGTGCTAGAAACCTTAATTTATTTCCTTTAATAATATCCTTGGTCTCTCTTTGGCATTTGGCCTCTTTCATTAAATGAGTAAACTTTTACTTTTTTTAGTTTCATTTTTCTTTAGGGGGCCAATGAGTAGATTACAAGAAATGGTACCAAAGTGTGATTTCCTTTTATGGCTAAAGGAATATGCTGCCAAGGATATGCAAGTTTTTCAAGACTGGAAAATACTTTTTCTTACCCTTGTTTAGTAGGTGATTTTAAATTAGACTTAAAGTAAAAAAAATAAAAAAAAGCTTTTTTTTTTTTTAGTTGTAGCTCCAATGTTCTGTACTCCTTTTGTTTATTACCTTTTTTAACTCTTTTACATAGCACTTACCATTTATACTATTCACCGAGTTTCATAATAAATTTGTTAAAAATGTTATAATTTTCGAGATTGATATTCCATTTTTGTAAATATTATATATTTAAAAGCTATTTGTTTAGATCTATCAAACGAGATACATGTTGAATATGAAATTATGTAACAATAAAAGGTAAGACAGCGAGTAATTGTGTAATTTTTTATAGAAGCTTATTTGGGTGGCTTAAAATCATTTAAAATTATTTATAGAAAGTAATTTTAAGTTATTTTTAAAACTTACTAAATAACTTTTTATTTATTTAACTTTAAATAAAAAATATAGCACAAACAAACAAATCCAATCAATGATTGGGTTGATTCTAAATGCACACACCAAAGAGTATTAGTATTGTCCTGAGTTAGTAATTATTGGTATTGTCTTTATTCATTTTTATTCTTCTTTTCTTTTGTTTTTAGATTTCGTTTGTTTCGACGTAAAATATTTTTTAAATAAAATATTTTAACTATTTTTAAGTAATTATCTGTTTTTAAGTATTTTATCTAGTTTATCTATTTTTAAGTATTTAGTTTGATAAAAACAATGTAAAATATTCTTTCGATAAAATATTATCCTCTATAAGACCAAATTAATTTACACAAAAGAGGGAGTAAGTTATTTTACGATGGTGGTACTAGTGGCTGCAGTAGCATGGTGGTGGTGTTAACAATGGCAGCAGCGGCGGTGGTGCTGACGGCCCAAATGGTGTGATGGTGATTTTTATTTTTTTAGAAAAAATATTTGTTTGAGTATCAGCCAAATATTGGAAAACAAAAACAAAAAAAAAATATTTTTATAAAATAAATTTTACATAAAAAAATATTTTTTATTAAAATATTTTATGCCGAAACAAGGAGCCTTAATTTGCAAAACTTTAGATTTTTAAAAAAGTCGCATATGTTTGATCTAAAAAACCTCTATATGTTTTGTCTAAAAAGCCTCTATATTTTTTTTTCAGTTTTTCTTCAGTCTTTTATGGATTTTTAAAATTTCTTGATTTACACTTTTTATATTTTTAATTTCTCCTAACAAAAAATATATATAAAACAATATGCCTGTTTAGGCTAAAGTTGAAATAAGTCACAAAAAAATTAAGGGACTTTTTCATCTTAACTGAGTTTTTTCTGGTCTAATTATTTTACTTTTCTAATTTTTCATGATCAGAATCTAAAAAGTATGCTCACTTAAACTAATGCTGAAAAAAATAACTAAATACAAAGAAAATATATTAAAAAGACTTAGA
>JAOTRH010196137.1:0-11431 GCA_034768845.1 Heliamphora exappendiculata
ACGTCTTTGCCAGAATTCGGCAATTCGATGACCAGCTTCTTGGCTTCCCTTTTAGCTTTGAGGTAATACGACCCAGCCGAATGCTTCATCATGTTGTAGCAATAAACAATATCCCAGATACTCAAGATACGGTTTTGTTCTACCACACCCATGACCACTCTAAAGACATTTGACGAAACCTACATTGGGCTTACTCGGTAGTGCCGAAGAACTCTTCGGAGAAGGGGATGAATAGGAAATCGAACTCCCCCTCCACTACGGCTACCAGTGGAAGGGGAAGCTTTTCCTAATTTCCCTCGCGAGAGTCATTCGGCCCCGCCAGAGTAATCTCAACATCGTCTGGGACGTTGTATCGACGCTGGAATTCATGCATGGCCACCGGCGTCGATACCAATTTTCAGAGTTTGCCCATTGGAAAGAAATAAAAAAGAATAAAGAAAGGGGGAGGAAAGGAGAAGAAACTTATGCAAAAGCGAGCAAACTTGCCTCAAGGCAAGAAAAAGGCACCAAAAATAGGATGTTACCTCAAAGGGGATCACAGAAACTTCAGGTCACCGCCGGAACTGATTAAAATCCTCGCCGGAATCTAGGTCTGATCTCGCCGGAGGTCGCAGAGGGAGAGGTTGGAAGTTCAGAGTTTTGGAAACGCTAAAAGGGCCAGAATGGTATACCTGTGGGTTTTTATACCTGTTACGTTTGAAAGGATAGGCGCATTAAATGCGCCGTATGCAATCATTGCGCTTACCCTGGAATAACGCGTGCCCCTTTGTTTACCCAATCAGAGCGTGCCACGTTACCCACGTAAGGCTCGAGGCCAACTGCCGTTATTCATGAGGGCAACTCAAGAGGTTTGGGCAACTAGACCTTTACCCGAGAAACCGAGTAAAGGCCTCCGAACAACGGGACAGTCCTCGAAATGGCGTGACTCAATACATATCCCGAACAACTCAACCACATGAACACCAAGCAACAAAGGCTGTCATCCAAAAAAAATCAAAAGCTGTGGCTCTTTACCGAGCAGACCAACTGAGCAAGAACCAGAGCTGGGGGCAGTTGAGGGCAAATAAAAGTGATGGGCCTAAAGCCTAGCTCAATCAGATGTGACCAAGGCCCCATAAGGGAGGCCAGCCCAAAACGTATTGGTCCGGCGCCCGAAGAAGCCCGGGCCATCAGTTGTTTGGGCTTCACAAATTCGGCCCACCCCAGGCAGGCGCAGTCCGGACCAGTGAAGCCCATGTCGGCCACATGAGAGGATAACCCTGTAAGTTTCCATCCTTAGCACAATCTGATCAGGCCTACATGATGGAAATGAATCATATCTACATGATGGATAGGAACAAATCACATCAGGATGCGAAACAATTCCTAACTAATAGGAGACAGAATCCTAAGAAGATTTAGCCTCCATTAGTTCTGACCCATTTATAAAGAGAGGCACCCCCAAACCACCAGGTATGCGATTCTTAGCCCAAGCTCTTGACTAGAAACATCCCTGAGAGATATCTAACTTGGGCAGCAACCTAACTTGGTAGTTGTAGGAGTTCGACGGTGGAGTAAAGAGCATTCAGTGAGTTCGGTGGCGAGGAGTTCGGCCCAGATTCTATTCGGGGTCATTAGTATTTGACTAGTTTACCTGGTCCTGATTGTGCCGAACAAACTCCAACTAATTTGTACCGCGCACAAACTCTATAAAAGTTGATAGCACCTACGAGATTTGAATATGAGATTTGGGCTAACTCAACCCTTATTATTTATTTTAAATTTTAGATAAATTTTTTTTTAAAAAAAATTATGAACTTGTAACATTTGAAAATTTCATCATATACCTGTTCTTTCTTTCGCACCCCAACATGAGATTGACTTGTTTCACATCTGTTCAAATTGGTAGCTAATTAATTTCAAGTAGGTAGCAGAAAAAAGAATAACACATTTAATAACTACAGAATATGTTATTGAGAGTATCAAATAGTACCCTAGAGTATGTTCAACGGGAGTTTTTGGCAAAGTTCTCTTTAGTAATTTTTAGTTATTTATTATTAATTTTAATTATAAATTATAATATTTTTAAATATTTATAATTTTTTTTATAAATTATAACTATTTTTGCTATCTTATATATAAATTATAATATTTACTAAATTTTTATAATTTTTATTATATATTAAAATTTATAAATTATTAATTTTAATAATATCAAACACTACTATTATAATTATTCTAAGTAATACAAGATGCTAAGTTAATCAATGCGCATGAAAACCTAACAACAAAAAACTAAAAAGAGAACAATAATGCTATAATGACGTGATGATATTTGATTACTATAAAATACAATATTTTATATGTAATATTTAAAAATAAGTAATAAATTATACGTATATAAAATGTAACGTCACATAAACTCACTAAATATTGTCGTTATATCATTAGTACAAAAAAAAAAAAAGTGGAGAAGTTGGGGCTATCTGCCAGTACCATATGAGCCACAAGATATCTGTCCTATGGACGATGAGGTGGCGGTGGAGGTGGAGGTGGTGATGGCAAACTCAAATCCATTCACTTCTAACAATATCGACCGAACACTTTCTTCAACCTCCCGACAACCCAGAAATCCTAATTTATCAGCGCCGGGAAGCGAATCGTCGCCGTTGAGGTAGTGCGTGATTTGTCTCATCGTCGGCCTAGCTTCTGGTTTCGGGTGACAGCAAAGTAGGCCGAGTCCCAAAAACCAGTTCAATCTCTTCAACCACGTACGCCGAACCCAACTTCGGATCAATGGCGTCCAGAATCCGACCCGTTTGGAGGCATCCGATGACCCAGTTCTTCAGCGCCAGGTGAGGCCCTCCATGGGAGTCGTGGACGATCGGCCCTCTCCCGCAAGCCACTTCCAGGAGGAGGACGCCATAGGCGAACACGTTGGAGCTCGTCGAGACTTTCCCGGTCCGAGCCAGCTCCGGCGCACTATAGCCTATCGTACCCACAACGTGCGTGGTGAGTGAGTTCTTGCCGTGGTCGTATAACCTCGCCAGGCCGAAATCTCCAAGCCGACCGTTCATGTCTGCGTCTATCAGGACATTGCTGGACTTCACGTCCCGGTGTATCACCACCTGTCGTTGTTAATGCAGAATTTTTATTAAATAAACTAAATATTATTTTTGTTTTTATTTATAATAGTTCCATGTACAATAATGTATAAAAAAAATGTAAGAATATACTGCTTATATTAGTAAATAGAATAAGTAAAATTCTTAATTGGTTTTTTTTTTTTGATAAGCAAAACAAAAATTTTATTAGAATGAGCAACAAAGATATGGAAGAAAACATAGAAGACTCTGAGAAGCATAAGTTATAAACAAAAGTTATATACATACTAGCATGCACTACGACTAAGAAAATTCGAAAAAAGCAAATAAGGATGATGGCAAGGAGCCAACATTACACTGCTTAATTAAGACTGTGTTTGTGTTAGTTTATTTTTATAATTTTTTGGTTTAAAAATTACAAAAAAGTTAACTAATTTGGCTTTTTTTTATTTTTTTTTATTTTTTTTATTTTTTTATATAAAAGTCAAAATGTCTACAAATTACTAAAAAAGGCTAGTTTAAACATAGGTTAAGTTGGAATTGTGGATTGAATCACTGCTTAATTGGTTATTGGTGTAGCGAGTAGTGATATATATCCGTGCAATGAAATATAAATTATTTTATGTATTATGGGTAAATTTTGTTTATTATTATAAATTATAAAAGTTAATATTAGAATTATTTTTCTAATTAATAGTCTATTTATGATACCAGTGGTTATACAAATACATTATATTTATCATTAATAATATTATTATGTTACCAATTTAATAAAATTAATGGTTATCATCATTTAAGAGGGATTTTTTTTAAAAAGAAATTATATAAAGACTTACTAATCTATTTTCTTAAAACTCAGGGATTTGTATTGAGTGATAAAGAGAGTTTGAGTTTTAAAATAGATCTTCTACTACCATATTATTTTATTATTATTTTTTAATATTTTTTAAGATAATTTTATTTCGTTGCTCGTTTATATTTTTTATTTTGACATGAAAGTAAGACCAAAAAAAAATTATAAACACTTGAATTGAATCTTAAAATCCATGTATTTTGTTTGAACAAGAGAATAACATCGACATTAAAACAATAACAACACGGCTCTAAATTCTACATAACAAATCTTTATAATATCTATTATCTTTAATGTGCGAAATTTAACATATTATTTGTTTTCTTTTTAGGATTTTAAATAGTGGTCTTATATATAAGATTTATAAAAACATTAATCATATTCAAGATTTTTCAAAAAAAAAAAAAGATTCCATTTTATTTTGCTATGTCCAAAATGCCCAAAGCAATAGCCAAACATTAGAACCCCATAGCTCCCCGTTGCCGATCTGCTTCTTTTTCTTCTCTAGCGCCAACGATGATGTCCTTCTTTTCCAGCATCAATGTCGATGAAACCCTAGCCCCCCGCCAACGACGATATGCTTCTTCTTCTTTTCTGGCACCAACGACGGCATCCTTCTTCTTCTTCTCTAGTGTCGACGCCAACACCGTCGAGACCCTAGCTCCCGTTGATAACAATCTGCTTCTTCTTCTTCTTCTTAGCCACTGATCTTCTCCTTCTTCTCGGGCGAGATCGACATCGAATAGTTAGGATTTCAAAGGAAGGAGAAGAAGAATGTGGCTCTTTATCTTTTAACTAAGAAAATTCTAATTTAAATTATTGGAAAATAATCCAACGCAATAAATATATACATGCTCAGTGATCCAGAAAATACATCTTTATTAATTTTTAACAATTACAATAATCTAAATTACAGAACAAAGAAATAACAGAAACAACATGAATAGAACTTGCAAACCGAGTCCTGCAATCGCAGTTTCCTTAAGAATGATTCGCCACCTACCGAGGGTGTTGTAGGAATTCCACCGGCGTCACTCTCCCAGGATAAAACGACTCAACGATCGTTGGAACACCACCAAGGATCGGCTACGAACGTACTCCGTCTGTCTTTCTCTCTCTTGCAGCTTGCACTATAACCTGAGAACTGTATCTCTCCTTTCTTACCTTCTGTCTGTTGCTTTTCCGTCTGTTGCTCTCCTTCTCTGCTCTGTTTCGTCTCTTCCTCTTTCCCTGTGGGATGACAGCATATATAGCCCTCCATCATGGATGGGGTTACAGAAAAATCAATAGCCACTCATGGCTATTAATTTATAGAATTCAATTGCCAATTGAATGACCAATTCAATTGCAATTGAATTCTGCTATTGAATTCTGAAATTCAATGGCCAATGAATTCACAGATTCTAACATAAATTTCTCGAGAAATTTCTTATAGCATTAACTAAGAAATAGATAAAATTTCTCATAACATTTAACATAGAAGTTTCTCAGTTAAAAGAAAAAATTCTCAATTATAGAAAAAGAGAGAAAGAAGAAATTTAGTATTCCAAATAAGCTTACAGCCGTTGATTTGCCAAGTAAGGATCAAGATCTTCGATCACGATCATTGATTTGCTTTTCATGTCAGCGTTGGATGAAGGTAGAAACCTAAGGCGGGTCGAGGGAGGCAAAGGCCAGCATTGCATATGAAAAGGAGGAGATAGTGTAGCAATGTCGACGGTAAAATCTAGAATAGAGCAACGTCGGTAATGGAGGAGGAAAAGCCGCATGGACGATCTATTGTCCAGATTTGGAGTCGGTGATCCAAATCTGGTGGTTGACGGTGATGGAAGAGGAGGAGAAAGAAAAAAAAACTGAAAGAAGAGGGTGAGGAGGAGGAGGAACGATGCCCTCACCCTAATCTCTACTTGGTTGGAGGATGAAGAGTGCATGTTCAAGTCCGCTAGAGTGCTTAGGACGAGTAGGGGAACATTTGTCCCATATTTTAAAAATTAAAACTAGAGTTTTAAATAATTTAATAGTAGGATTAAATTTTCTATACATTGAATTAATAATTAATTAATCCTTATTTTTATAATTTAGAAGTATTTAAAGTTTTATTTTATTTTATGGAGAGAAAAAAAATTTAATTTTCTCACCTGTTCCCACTCCTCGTGCAGATTCAGAAGTCCCGCGGCGATGCCTTTGATTACGTTGAATCTCTGTTCCCAGCTTAAGAAGACACCCGGTTTGGGATTGAAGAGCAGAGAATCAAGACTTCCGTTCGGTATATAGTCATAGACTAGGAGGAGGAGCTCGTTTTTCCGCCTGCACCACCCTTGTAGATTCACCAGGTTCTTGTGCCTCAGCCGCCCCAAACTCTCAATCTCCGCCACAAACTCTCTCTCCCCCTGCATCGACTTGTTGGAGATCCTTTTAACGGCGACCTCGGCTCCGGACGTCGGAAAAACCCCCTTGTACACCGCACCGAAGCCTCCGACTCCGAGCAACTGGCTCTCTTTAAACCCCTTGGTTGCTGCGTAGAGATCCTTGTATTTAAACCTGTGAGGACAATCCACCTCCCATTCCTCAAGACTTTCGAACTCAATCCTCCTCCTTCGCATGCCAACGAAGAACAATGTCACTAACAACAGAACGATCAAGGTCGATAAAGCAACCACGAGGGCCTTTATTTGGGATCTAAAAGAAGAAGAAAAAGATGATGATGATCTTCCTTCTTTTGGTGGCGAAGGGAGTTTAGCAAGATCAAGCGGAGAAGCGACTCCGTCCAAGCTGAAACTCCATCCCAACAGGTAATGAGAACTCGATTTTCACCCGGTGGCTGCCGAGAAGCCGACGTACATCCTCTCCTTGAGCACCGAAGACAAGTCGATGCCGGGGCGGGAGATCAGCGACCGACTCGGCTTCGACACCGATAGAGGAGAGAGAGTCACGTTGATGGCTTTGTTCACGCCGTCGTAATCTATCCAAGCTTGGACTGGTTCTCGGCCTTCCAAGTTCACTTCTTCGTTCGCATCTGTGCCGTTTACGTAATAAGAAGCCGGCACAGAAACAACCGAAGACATGTTGATGTTGATTCCGACGTGGTTGCCGTCGGTGTCTATGTTCTCATTATACCCATTAACCGTGTCGAATTCAACTGCGAATATGTGGTTCGAGGGGCTGCCATCGTTGGATGAGCTGAGAATTCCGAGGTAGTGATCGGCGTCGGCGCTGGGAAACTCTAGGAAGGGGAGAGGGTGAATGCGAGGCCGTAGCCGCCGCGGTGGGGGCCGGAGGGGACAATAGCGAAAACGAAATTGGTACTGAAAGAAGAAACGTTGGGAGTTGGGGAAGAAGTGGTGTTGGTGAGAAATTGTAGAGGTTGGCGGTAGAAAACTCGGCCTATGATGCCTTGTGATGTGTTGGTGAGCCGAAGTGCTCCGCTGGGTTTGATTAGGGTTGTACCGTGGAAAGTAAGGTCTGTTTGGTTGAATCCGTTGTACTTGAAATCAAAAGATTGAGATCGTGTTAAGAAGGAGGAAAATAACCAGAGAAGCAGAAGGGAGAAAATGGGTGCGTCCATGGATGGCGTGCGTCTTTTGAGAGTTGCAGACTTCTAATAAGACCAAATGCGTGCGGCCATGGATGGCGTGGGTCTTTTGAGAGTTGAAGACTTCTAATAAGGAGAAATTTTTGTATACCGTTTGGTTACCATCGCCGTGACTTCTACTATTTATATATATATTTTTTTTATAAAAATAGTAAAAAAACTAAAAAAATCTAAATAAAAAAAAACTAGTAGAAGCATAAACTAATAAAAACTCGTCGTCACCGCTTGTGTACAAATCAATGAGAGTAACGGTTCGTTTCCTTTACTCAAATTTCTCTGTCCCGATCCTTCTCAGCTTCTCTCTTCACACCTCTTTCTATCCATTTCTCTCTCCACCTTTCTCTCCATTCTCTCCCTCATTGTGCCCACTCCACTATTATTATTATTTTATTTTTTCTCTTATTTGAAATAAAATTAAACAATTTGGAATATTTCTGTTTTTAAATTTTTTATTTTCACTCTTATTTGAAATAAAATTAAAGACTTTGGATTATTTCTGTTTCAAAATTTTCATTTTTTATCATAATTTTACCATTTGACATTAATTTTGCACATTTTTGAACATGTTTTTCCGCATCTTATTTTAAATTTTGATTTTTTAAAAATTATTTAAACAATATTTTATACTTTTAAACTTATTGACAAATCAAAAATGTAAAAAGTCATGATGATTAGTTAAGTCTAAGTAGCATATATAACTTATTCTGTCTTTATGCAAGAATCTTAAGAGCAACATTAAATAACAAAATGACGAAATAATATTCAATTCAATATGCTATTCTCCAAACAAAAAAAATTGTAATTGTTTAAAAAATAAAAAAAAATATGTCAAATTCTTTTAAACAAATAATATTCAGAATAAGCTAACAAATAAATATATATCTAAAAAAATGAGTTATCTATATTTTATTTTTTATAAGTACGATAATAAATTAATAAACTATTATATTAAATCTTTATTTTCTTTATTTATGTTATTTTATTTTACATTTTTTATCACTTATTTCATATTCATACAAAAAGAGACCTCTATTTTTATAAATTATAAATTATATTTTATTACCTTTTCATCTATTACTAATAGTTTTTGAATTATACAATATTACAATGTTATGAGAAAAAGTAAAAAAAAAATAATAATAAATAAGTAAAATAAAATAAATAGTATTTTTAGATTTTTTATTTATATAATACATAATATAGATATTATTAATAAGCGATGAATCGATTCGGTTCTATACGATTTTTTAAAATTTAATTCGAAAATCGAACCGTAAAAAATAGTTCCTAATTATTTAAAACCAAAACTAAATCATCTACCAAAAAATTCAAACCAAATCATATAATTTGAATCAGTCCAAATCAGTTCAGCCGTTTTAACAGTTTTTTGAATACCCCTATAGGAATGGAAGAAAATGACCGGGAGAGAAAAAAATAAAAAAAATATTTACAAAATAAGTAAAAATATGTTTTTTATTTACAAAATCTTAATAAATTCAAAATAATATAAAACTATATATATATTTTTTAAAATAAAAATAATATAAAACACACTTTTATTTATACCTTATGAAAATAAAAAAAGTAAAAAAGAATAAATATACCAAAAAAGGTACCTAAATAATTTTCAATCTAAAATCGAAGTGGTCAACCCCATGAGTCTTCTAGCAGGGTGTTTGGTGAAGATGTCTCTCAACTAACGGACGTTACTGCAGTGTTTTGTACTTATGAACCTTCTGTTAATTTTGTCCAAATGGCAAAATTTTATTAGTAGGAATACTACGTGTACTGGACACCGTGATATTTAAACGATATACAAAAATTTCTCTCTAATAAGACTTGACTTTGCATGAGAACCAGTAGCTTAATAGAGACTCGTTGGATTTAAAAAATAATTCTTAATTTTTAAAATTAAATTCTTAAAATTTAGAATTTTTTTTTGCTGTTATCGTAGAAAAGTCCGACTCTTGGGAAAATTATTAGACACTTTGGATTATCACTTAGGGACCACTGGGCTAACTCTAGTTTTTCTACTTTTTTTTTTTTTTTTTTTTTTTTATAAAATGGAAAATAAAGTCAACTTTGTTTGTTTGGAAAAAAAATTTTAAAATTAAAAAGTTAAAAAATCAAATCAAAATATTAATTCATAAAATATTTTATTTAAATTCTAACTATTTTTAAAATACAATAATACTTATCATTCATAACTTATATCCTACTACTACTATTAATAACTACATATACGAAAGTCACATTTATTTTTACCTACTCAATAAAGATGGGTCAAGATTATTATTTGCGAAGTATTTTTTACTGTACATAATTAAATAAAAACTTTACATAAGCAATAGCACATAAATTTTTGAAAATACAAAATAATTATTTCTTGCTTAATGGATAATTTGTTGTTCTTTTTGAGATGGAATACGATACCATGGATTAGTAATACTTGCATTTTTACATATTTTTTTTATACAAATTATGAATACGACTATGTATAGAGTAAAAAATTTAATTTATGTTTGATTAAAACGAGTTAAAAAAATATAATAAAAGTTGTAAAATTATTTTTAAATGTTAGAAAAAAAATTATTAGAAACCTATTAATAATAATAATAACAAAAAATTATAATATTATTAATAATATGAATAGGACAATACCAAATGACTAACAAATAACTTTACTATAAACAAAGAATTAACAATATATACCAAAGGACAAAATCTGTTTGGGGAGCCATCCTTGTTTTTAAATCCTATTTTGATTTATCAATCCCCACAAACAAACAGGGCTATGGTATTATATGATATTATTTATACCATTCTTTTACTTAATAGTATAGTGAAAAATATTGTGACTAAAACAATATTAAGTAACCGTTGTTGATTATGTGACAGATCATGATGATTTATTTAGTGTACCCTTTTTTTTTTTCTAATTATAATAAATACATATTACGTATAGTGATGATGATATTCGAATGAGGATAAATGCCGATCTATATATTACAACCCTTTTCAAGTGCCGATCTATTTTTTACAACCCTTTTCAAAAAAAAATTTATGGTATTTGGTATTATTAAAATTAGTAACTTATAGATTGTAATTTGTAATAAAACTTGTAAGTATTTGATAAAAAAAAATAATTTGTAGTTAAAATAGAACAAAAAAATAATTATAATTTATAATATAAATTATAGATATTTAAAATATATTATAAATTATAATTAAAATTAATTATAAAAAACTAAAAAATATAGCAGAAAACTTTACCAAACACTCCCCACTTAACCTGCAAAGAGTGAAAAGAGAATAGTAACAACCTTAACTCTGTAGGTGAGACCTTTTTGCTTAAGGTTGAGCTCTTTTATTTACTAGTAGGTTGGATGTGAATCATGGAGACATTTTAATTTTTTGGATACTCCTAATCAAGTAACTCGCTTAAACTTTTTGTGTTTTAGTTAAAAGGTTTGTTTGCAATGAAAGTTTACTGTTTGATAAATTAGTTTTAAAGTTAAGTTTTTTGATTGAGTAAAAAGTTAGTTTATTTAATTTTTATTTAAATTTGATAGTATTGTCTTTTTATATAGTTAATGATAATAATTATATACAGTTGATATTAGTAATAAATAAGTTATCATGTAAAGATATTATTGCCTTTTTAAATAAGATAAAATTCAATAGTGTCCTAACAATTATATTTTGATTTATTTTTTTAGTTGTTTAATTTTTTTGATATTTTTAGCAAACGCCAATAATGTTTAGCATTAATGTTGTTAGGGGTAACTTTTAATTAGCTTTCTGCTACTATTTTTAATAATAATTTATTATTTTTTTAAATACTTATAATTTTTTTTACAAGTTATAATTATTTTTTTTTATAAATAACTAGTTTTATATACA
>JAOTRH010196148.1:0-11431 GCA_034768845.1 Heliamphora exappendiculata
GGGTAAATAAATTTGTTTTTATTTGCGTTCTTTAAGGCTAATGTATCCTTTTCTTGGTTGGATTTAGCCTTTATTGTGGGGCCATTTTTTTTTCCTGTTGACATGGGACTTTTGTATTTCCATTACATGCCTTTTGGTTGGATTCTTTTCTCCGATAATTGAAGATAATATTTGAAAAGGCTCCAAACGGGAAGCACTAAGCAGACCCCTGTGGACACCTACATGTATACCTTTCTTGACAATAAATAACTATACATCATGATGCAATTCTTGGCCTTCATCTGAGTATTATTTGGCTCCACCTTCAACTGTAGTTGTTGGAACCTGCAACCAAACTATATACCTGATACCGATCTGTCCAGCCCAAAGGCACTTTCAAGTTTCAACCTTCAAAAATTTGTTGCGTGATTCCATCATGTGAAAAGCGTTTCACTCTCCCCGATCCACCACATCTCAGAGGTTCTTGGTTGGATACTTGGTAATATGTTTGACTGGCCTTTCCCCTTTGTGTTTGTGAACCCCCTTTTCTGTGCGTGTGCGCGTGTACATGTGCATGGCCATATGTACACATGCTGAACAATTAAGCATGTGATATTGATGGTTATAAGTGAGTGTGAGTCTGATTATTTTTGGTGTCCAAGCGAACATGATCTGCATAGAAGAGAAGTGATAGATTTGAAAAAGGTCTTTGAAGCACACCATAGTGATAGATTTGCTAATGTGTACTCATCTAATGTGGAGTTTAGAAGCTGCAACTATGTTGCACGTGTCGAAATATTTCTTCTTCGTCTTCTAACAATTAGTGAACTTAATTAGATTGTTGAAGCAATATCAAGTATTAATACTTGGGGTTAGGAATATTTTGTCCGACGTGACGTGAAAAGTTGGAAACAAAGCTTTAAGGGAGGGAAAATCTCAGGTACGAAGTATTGCTGTTCCCTCCAAGTTGGCATTAGAAAGTACTTGTATTTCTTGGAAAACATTAGTGATCTTTCTATTGGCAGCATCATCTACTCATCTAATGTGGAATTTAGAAGCTGCAACTATGTTGCATGTGTCGAAATATTTCTTCTTCCTCTTCCAACAATTCGAGAACTTAATTACTTTGTTGGGGCAATATCAAGTATTAATACGTGGGGTTGGGAATATTTTGTCCAACTTTACCTGAAAAGTTGGAAACAAAGCTTTAAGACAGGGAAGATCTCAGGTCTGAAGTCTTGTTGTTCCTTCCAAGTTGGCATTTTTGTGTTTAGCAGCCCTTGAAGGTTTCGGTGGTGGATCATCTTATATCATTTACAACTGATGCATATTGTAAAAGGTGAGTTGCTAGATTGTGGATGTTTCTTGATTCATTGTCCATTTGGGTCTGCCCTTTGGGTTATTCTGGTATTGCTTGGGTATCCACGTCTCACATCTGGGGAAATTCACTTTTTCATGGAGTAAGAAGAGAAAAACTTGTGGATATTTTGGAGCTCTTAGATCTAGATGGATAGGTACCAGTCCCAACAATCTGGAACTAGTGAGGGTGGTTTAGGAGATTATTTCCATTTAGTTTTTTTCTTTTTTGATCAACAACAGAAGAAAAATGTATTAATATAATAGAAGTTTACAATAAGAGTGGGGATGAGAAGTCCACCCAAATAACAAAATGCGAAAAGACAAATAAGACAACCAATTACAACAAATCACACACCATCCTCCATCTATAGAAATCAAGGACAATGGGATGCCCTTGAATGAAGGAGAAACCGATACTCAAATTGACGATAAATAACACACTCTATTCCAAAATGAATTGACATCATTAACCCTATCTTCAAAAATCCTAGAATTGCGCTCCAACTAAGTGAGGATAGAACTCGATTTCACAAAACTTTCATCTTCTTGTTTGATCCGAAACCTCTATAATTAATTAAAATCATTTGTAAACAATTTTCTAGTGCCATCCAAGGAATATCTACCATATGAAATAATCTATTGCATAGGAAAAGAGCCAATGAGCAATGTGCCAAGGTAGATGATTCAAGAAATCTTCTTTTCTTCTACGCATTACGCATCAATGATGGCTAAGATGAATATTTGGTCTCCTCCTATTGCAATATTTCATTTGATCAAAGAATGATTAGAAGAAAATGCTCCCAAATAATGAAGCGACCAAACTCTTTTATCAATGTTGTTTGGTCTCAAAGAGCAATTAGCTAGATTAACCAACACGGATGTCATTTCAAAAGATTCCCTATAATTGAGGTTTCTACCAAAATTAAGATTCCATGAAATAGGAGCCATGTTAGAACATGCCATAGATGCAATGGACAATGAGGAAAGGGAACTAACCGATACAAATGAGCATTTTTATGTAGTATTTTGGTGCACGGTGTACCCAAAAATTTCCTAGAGCAGGTTTTGTTAAATCTTTGACTAATTTTTTTGCCAACATGTAAATCATGATTTTTCCCTCGATTAGTAACCCGGCTTAACTTAACTCTACTTTTTGGGGGGGGGGGGGGGATAAAAGTCAAATAAGCAAAACGCTCATTTGGTTAAAAAATGGCTTTAAAAACCACCATGCAAAGAGAAAATCTTTTGAACATTGATTTTTTTTGAAGCTTTAAGAAAAAAGGCTAAAAACTTACTTTAAGCCAGTAGCCAAACGAAGCCTTTATTTTCCATATCTTTTGTGGCAATTAATAAATGGAGATTTTTTTATTCAATTATACCTTATTGGTATGATAATAGTGATGTAGTTTTGTCTATGTTGTTAATTTGTTTTCTTCTTTGAGTCTGGTATGCTGTAAATTCTTGAAGTGCAATGTTTCTTTACTTTGAGAAAAATGTGTCTAGATTTTGGCTTCTCATGTGATTATATATCTTTTCGAAGTTTTCATATTCTTCCGTGTCAAATTGTATTCTATATGAACTTGATAAAATTGGTATCCATTTTTCATGATATTATGCCTGGAATCCATGGATCAGATATATAATGGCAAAATATTCAAAAAAAAATTATTTTTTATTAAATTAATTGCAAAATGTTTTTCTAGAATGCACAATATCTGTTTTACGTCTTCTATGCAAGTGAAAATGTTCCATTTTCATAAAATCTTCTTTGAGTGTTATTCAAAAGATCCAATAATGTATGTATATAGAATCATATCAACCATGACCCCAATTGGTATAAGGCACTTTAAGAGTCGCTGTGTAGGGATATGGTACGTACAATTAGGACAATACTTCTGGCTTTGGAAATAGACAAGGGAGAAAAGCAACCGACTCTTGCTTTAGTGCCTATTGTTCCTGGGACTGGACTTCATGCTTGCCAATTGCACCTAGGTTTTCCTTAGGCCTAGATTGGTAGGTTGGCTTTTAAGCTAGCTTTTTGGATTTTTGGCTGTAAACGCAAAAATGCCAAAGAACTAACTTCTTTCTCTATGCATTCCAATTCATATTGCATCCTAATAAAAAGTTAAAAATACCCTTCTTAATATAACTCATTTCTAATATATATTAATAAAGGACAATATTGTCATGTTGATGGAAAACTAAAAAGTCAAAAAAGTTAGTTACCAAATGATCTATCTAATTAGCTAAAAAAGCTTATCAAGCAACCTACCTTGGATTCATTTTAGCTTTTTAGCTAAAAATTCGAAAAAGCCAAAAAGTTTTGTTTACCAATCAGGACCTTAATAAACTGGTGCTGGTTTGCATACTGTACATGTGAATTAATAATATATAACCAATTTTGGGGTGCAACCAGAGAACAGTTATCAACTGGTTTGAAAAGTTCTTCCATTTAGTAATGGAACTCATCCTTTTTTGCTTTCTAAGGGTACGGTAGAGGCTCTTGAAAAGGTGGGCAATCCTTCAGTGAAGGCCTAACACCTAAAGAGAGGATGAATTCCAACACACCCAAGATCCACAAGAATTGTACAACCATCTATGTGGCTCCATTTTCAATCAAGACCTTTTAGTAAGGATGGTTTTCCAAGCTTGTTTCCTTATCTTCTGGTCTGAGATGAGGTATCTCTGAGATGAACCTATGCAAGTAGAAAGGGATCAGGCTTATACGATCAAAGATTCAAGGGAGTCAAGATGAGTGCCCCTACGGAAGCCTTATTGAAACGACCATTTAACTGTAGATGGGATGTTAGCGGCTTAGCGCCTCTTTTTGAAAACCCAAGGAAAGCCTTATCTGATATTCTTGTGTAGTCTGTTTCGGTCGATGGGGCTATCGTTTATCAGTACTTTGGTGGTCTTAAGCCCCTATGACTCTTTTTTTGGCTCCCATAACATCTTATGTATTAAAGAGGGCCTCTCTTTCCATTGAAAAGTGGTCGGGTCCACTAAGGGAAATGTTCACATACAATAGAAGAAAATCATCAGCTCGACCAGAGAGTAAATTTTTTTTAATTATTTCTCAGATTTCTATTTACTATACCTTCATGGGTATGTATTTGCTCTAACTGATTTTCTTTTTCCAAAAATGTTACTATCTGGTGCCTGGTTGTGAACCATTGGCCTATAGATATGAGGTGTATACTTTCTGTTGATTGCATGTTTGTAAAATCTGAGCCTCTATGAATTGTATTGTGTGTTTTTGATCTGATCCCTCTTACCCTTTTCAGTCAACAAAGAGTGTTTGCTGTTCAAGTATTCGAGTTGCATAGATTGATAAAGGTAAGGAGGTATTCAGTGTTAACTAATTTCTAAGTTAACTGAAAGTGATGCATAATTATTTTAGAAGGTTCGATCTATTATGGATTTGAGTTTAGTTCTTGATATTTATAACAGGTCCAGAGATCATTTGCTGGATCACCACATCTTTTGCTCGAAGATGTTGCTTATTTGGGAAAATCTTTAACGGGTTCTGCAAAGAAACATCCATTGGAGTATATTGTCAAACCATCTCAACATATTATTGTGAAGCATAAAGATGATTCTGATAACCCAAATCATAAAATGGAATGCTCTGCTGAAAATGCTGTTGGAAAGACCTCTCTTTCTTCTGCACCAAATGTTAGTCATACTTCAAATTGCAGACCAATTTCAGGAAATTCACAGTCAACCCCTGTTGATACTGATATTAAAACGAGTCCTTGGTGTTTCCATTCACCACCTGGGCACCAGTGGTTGATTCCTGTAATGTCTCCTTCTGAAGGACTAATATACAAGCCCTATCCCGGACATGGATTCACAGGCCCGGTTTGTGGAGGTTGCGGGCTTCCAGGATCGAATCCTGTGATGGGGAACTTCGTAAATCCCATGTATGGTGTTCCGTCTTCTCACCATCATTATCCAGGTATTGGCGTTCCTCCTGCTGCTGCTCCTATTGGTCATGGTTATTTACCCCCATACGGCATGCCAGTCATTAGCCCACTCAACTCAGGTTCAGCTGTTGAACAAGCAAATCAGGTTGCTGGATTTCATTCACACGATCAACCTTGGCAGTTTCCAGGTGGGGGATTGATTTCAACCCCAAAGAAGGGAGCAATTTCTAATGTTGTGAAGCTGCATGAATCTAAAGAAAAAAGTGAGTTGAATGGCAGTACGGCAAGTAGTCCTGGTGAGGGAGCACAACGAATTGGGTTAGATCACGAAGGAAGAAGCAATGCGCTTCCTCTTTTCCCTACTTCTCCAGCCGTTCATGTTCCCCAGGGCACCTCTCATTTCCCCGGCACTGCCCAGCGAGCAAGAGTGATTAAAGTCGTGCCTCGCAATGCTATCTCTGCAAGTGAATCAGTGGCTCGAATTTTCCAGTCTATACAAGAAGGAAGGAAACAGTAATCCCGGGGTGAGAGATGGTTGCTCGGTCGTCTAAATTGGTGTGGGTTGCTCGGTCGTTTCTTTACTTTTGGGTATGTAGTTTTGTTATTGTTTTATGTCTGTGTGATACATGTGTAGAGATATATGTGTCTGAAGTTTACGTATGATCCATCAGGTCATATTGTACCACAGTTTCTGTCAGTTCTTGTTGTATCTATTTGGTTTTGGCCTTGGTTCCTTTGTCAGCTTGTAATTTACATATCAGTTTGTTTGATACTCTCAAGGGATTGGTTCTTTTGAAGGGTTGGGAAGAAGAAGGTGCAAATTTCACTTTTTTTAAAAAAATTTTATTCACAAAATGATAAATAAAAATACAAAACGGATTCTCTCTAATCTCCAAAAGGAGATTGGGCCGTTTAGTTGGGCCAATTGTGGGTCCACATAGAATTTGTTGCGGTTGTTGTTAAAAGGGCCATGCATACAAAAAAAAAAAATTCAAATTGATTAAATCTCGAAAGTCACATAATTGGATCACATAAAATGGACAATTTACCTTTTAGAATCATGCTTCTTCATTTTTTCTAAGATTGATATAATTAGATCATATGATTATTTATATTTAATTAACTTGATTAATTGTATGAGTATTATTCTCAGCAAAGTTTAAAGACAGGAGAAAAGTCGGTCCCTAAGCTCTTTTTTTGCATTTTTAAAAAGTTAATTTTATTTTTTTTTAAAAAGTTGGCATTTAATCTGGAGTGTCAGGCATTTTAAGACAAAATTCATATAAACATTTTAAAAGCTAATTTTTTTTTTTGAAATAACTCTTAATTAAAAAGTTAACTACATTTTCTAAAATAAAAAAATCATGTAATTATTTTAAACTATAACTTAGAAATAAAAATTAAAAACATACTAGACATTTAAAAAAAATCAAAGGAAATAATATTATTTTAAAAAATAATTTCAAATAATTTAATTTTTTAAAACATTAAATTTATTAAATGTGAAACTTTTTAGAAATTCTAAACATAACTAAAAAACATACTTGTGCGCCATTATTAACTTGAGCTTAAGAGAGAGAGAGAGAGACGCGGTCCAATGATTCTATGCGACGAGGATCACCGGAAGAGTATATGGAGCAGATCATTTTTAAGGTTGGCACGTAACTCTGGTTGTTGGTCAACAATCTATGCGCATTCTACGACTGCTCAACCATTCTCACGTTTGATCCTTCAATGTGGACCGTCCGCTTTAAGAATCTTGATACAGATGCATCTCTCCCATCCATTGATATATAACTTTGTTTAATTCAACGGTCAAGATCATTTGAAATTTGTCATTTGGGGCCCACAAATACTGTGCCCTTAGAATCTAGACATTTCAGTTTGGGGCCCATAAATAATGTATGCCAAAGCCCGCGTTGGGAAAAATTATTTAATATGTTGAAATTTGGAATTTGGAAATTTCGGTTTGATTATGTGCTCGATGGGTCAACGGTAGGTACCTAATTACATAGCCCTGTTTGGAAATTTTATTTATTTATTAGTAAATAAATTAATTTGTTAATAAGTCTTTTCGTTTGGACAGAGTTACTTATTTTTTTATTTGCTTATTTACTTATTTAATAATTCAAACGAGTTTATTTACTTATTTGTTTATTTGACTACTCAAATAAGTTTATTTACTTATTTAGCTATCCAAACGAGTTTATTTATTTATTTGGCTATCCAAACGAGCTTATTTGCTTATTTATTTTTGACTTATTTAGCTATCTAAATGACATGGCTTATTTTTTGACTTATAAATTAATAAATAAATAAATAATTTTAATCAAACAGGGCCATAGTTGTTTTTTAATTTAAAAATAGTGACACAATATTTGTTATTGATTGGACACGCATAGACCTAATATTTTCCCCAGATTGATTTGGTTTTTTTTTTCAATCTTTTCTTTGTCTTTTAAGCGGATTGAACCGGTTTAATTGTGCGTGTTTTGAGATAAGAATAAGTATGTTTTGAAAATAAAATTAATTTTTTAATCAAATTATTATAATTATTTTATTAAAAAAAAGTTAGACTTATAGAACGTAAATGTCTTTTTTCCCAAAAAAAAAAAAAGAAGAAAAAATGTGAGTTCTTTAAGAGTAACAAACAGTTTAACTTAAATTTGGTCTTTGCACGTTTTTCAAGAATGACAAACAACATAATTTAAAAATAATATATTTTTTATACAAAATAAATAATAATTCTTAAGTTATTCCAAAAAAAACAAGTTTAAGCCGTGGCTAACTCAAGTGATAATGAGTTGTTTTATTTTACTTATCAATTAAATTTTAAAATTTAGGATTTTATTTCCCTATTAACTAACAAAAAAAGGCAAGTTAATATGTATTTTTAAAGTATTATATTCACGACATTACGTAGTACTTTTAATCAATAAAATTATTTGAGATATATTAATTGAATTATTTTTATCTTTTACTTATTCAATAAAAATAAGTTAATATTATCCTATTTAATGCATTTCCTTTTATTATATTATTAATTAAAAATATTAGGTAACTCTTAGAGCATGTTTTTGATAACTTTGAAATTTGATTTTTATAAAATTTAGATTTTTTAAAATAAAAAGAATAAAAAAAAGTAAAAATATTTGAAATAATTTGAAAAAACAGATGTCATAAGAAAAAAAAATTTAACTTTTTAAAATTGCCTTGAAAGACATGCAAAATTAGTATCCCAGACAAATTAATTTAAAATTTGAATTTTTTAAGAAAAGCTAATTTTATTTTATTGATCATATTACATGATATAATGCAACTATCGGATAGTTACTGTTACCAAATGGGAATGACAAAAATAAATAAATAAATAAACGGAAAGAACGATCCTTAACCTCACCAAATTGCAACTGGCAAACTCGGAGAAGTAGATATCCTACGAAGACAACCCTCATCCAATCCGCCTGCTTTTTTGTGTTGGCGTCGTGTCTGTTTTCCTCTCCAAAACATTCTTCAAACACCCACGTCTCTCTCTCTCTCTCTCTCTCTCTCTCTCTCGTGAACTGTTCTTGAGCTTTTCCTCCCCCTCCACCCTGAAATTTTCCACTTTTGACCACAATCTCCGTGGCCATTCCTCGTCTTCTCTTCACAGTCTCGCGCGATTCAAGCGCTGAACAAGACTCAAGGCTGAAAAGGAAGTTTCTACCGTCGAAAACTTGACATTTCATCAACTGATGGTATGTATGTCAACAACGATATCCTTCTAATCTCACCCTCCACTCACGCGCTTTTCTCTTTGCTTTACCAGAAAGTAAGCCCAATCTTCTTGTTATTTTCTGAATGTGGATCTTTGAAGCTCATTCCCAGGATCTATGAAACCCTTATTCAACACAAACTAATTCGATACGCACACGTTCGTTGTTCATAGAGCTCTAAGATGCTATTTGGGAATTTGGGTATTCTGTATGTGGTAGTAAAGTTGCAAATTTTGCGAATTTTTCAGATTCCAATCCCTACGTGAAGAGGGTGTTACTGGAATTGAAAACCCAGCAAAAAGAAGGATAGATACAATTGAGGGTTTTGCCAATGGAGGAAGGAAAGGATCCTATTGTTACAACTAGAACAAACCAATCTAGGGTTTTTCCACACAGGCTGCTTCAGCTGCTTGTGGCCTTCTTGCTTCTGTGTCTAGCATTTTCGGTCGTTAGCATCTACACGATTCGGTATTCCGGAGTTCAAAGTGCAGTGCCTACAGTCCTGCAGAGTTTCCAACCGTGTGTCGAGGAGCTGACTAGTTTAGAACGCTGGATCAAACCTCCGTCAAATTTGCTTCACACCATGACGGACAAAGAGCTCTTTTGGAGGGCTTCTTATGTCCCGCGAATAAGGAAGTACCCATTCGCGAGAGTCCCGAAGATTGCGTTCATGTTCTTGACCAAGGGACCATTGCCGTTGGCACCTCTTTGGGAGAGATTTTTTAAGGGGCACGAGGGGCTATATTCGATCTATATTCATTCATTGCCATCGTTCCAAGCAGATTTCCCTTCGTCCTCAGTTTTCTACAGGAGGCAAATACTGAGCCAGGTATGTTCAACACCAATTTCTTTTTCTCCCCAACATCGCAAGCTATTCGCTCAGAAATTTTTACTATGTGATTGCTGTTATTTAACTCGATTAGTAAGTCATGCCTCTGTATAATCTGGATCTTTCTAACATTTTGGAAGAACTTCCTTTTGGCAATACGATATTTTGTTTTTTTTTATTCTGTGTGCTTTAAATAGATTGATCCCAATTTGATTGGCATCCTTTTTGCTTTGATGATTGCAAGTTTACGTTTGATTACTACAAGTTATTGTTTGTTCTGTCATTGCATCGGCAATTTTTGGCATAAGAACTCATTTACCATATACACAAGTAAAATGAGATGTTCTGTGTTTAATGGTTTACATTACATGCTGCTTGTATATCCAGCCTCTAACACAAGGTCAAATCTTTTCAATTATAAGAGAAGAGAAAACGATTAGTCAAATCAACTCAACTAAACACTGCCCTAATAGACATTCTATGAGTTATCTTTTTCTCTCAGTCTCAATCCACTTGTCTCTTGATTTTCTCTTGTCTCCCTATCAGTCTATCTTTATCCAATTGCATCTCTCGTTAGTCATTACTACTTCTTTAGTTGGTTCTCAATTCATGGGAACCACTACCTCATCCAACTTTCTGTTTTCGTGTCCTCAATTAGTGTCACCATTAGGTTTTGAGGTTTGATTATAGCAGGTTAGTTATTTGTCAAGCTACATGCATGTCCTTGTGCTTAACTTTCTAATTCTTCTTACACATGGTAGGGTGATGAAGATTACATGGTGAAATTTGAGTAACAGTTTTTACTGTTGGATAGTTGATGGTTTTATCTACATAACAAATATAATTCAGATGAAGATTAATTCTTTTCACAATGACATCCCTTTGGTATCACAATTACAGAGTGAGGTTTAAATATGATTTTCTGATTAACAAGTCGTTGAGCGTTTTCACTGTCTGCCTTTTATTCTACCAGCAGATAAAGCAAAAACTTCTTTTCAGCTTCTTTTTCTGTTTTTCTTTTTGGTTGCTGATGGTTTCCATCTCTTCTAATTAGGGAATAGCTAGGAGTAGCTGTAGCCCATGACCTGTCTTAAAAGATTTCTTTGAAACGATGGGTTTTTTAGTCAAATGGGAGATCTAATCATGAAACAAACAAAAGCCAGCTTGCATTTGAAAATCTTTCTGATTAACACTTCACACAGGATATACACTTCATAAGGCAAATCTATACCACAATCTTTCACTCTCAATGACAATTCCACGGTCCTTTCATAAGCCAGTGGTTGGAACGTGGACACACAATAGGTTAGCCTGTGGAATGAGGATGATAGGCTGAGTTATAATTCGTGAAGCAGACAATGAAGAGTTTCTTAATGATATAGTAAAAAATTAATAGATAGGAGATGGTCTTTTATTTAATCATTTATTTATTTGATAGGCAAAAAATGACACCATGGATCAGGAATTTAGGTATTAGAGGTGAATGCGGGCCAGAGGCGACCTTCCAAGATGATGGCTTGCACTCCAATAGCGATGGAGTTGGAGGTGGAGGAGGAGGAGGAGGAGGAGGAGAGATCTCTGAG
>JAOTRH010196159.1:0-11430 GCA_034768845.1 Heliamphora exappendiculata
AATTTTATTTTTTATTACAAAATATTTTAATTAAAATCAAAATTTTGAATTAATTAAATTAACAAGATAAATAAAATCAATATATATAATCCACGTAGTTAATAAAATAAATAAATGCAAGATATATATATATAAAATAATATCCTAATTTTCTGATCCAATTGAAACTTTAAAGAGTTTCAGTCTTCTAGTCTTTTGTTAAGAGATAAATTTCAAAAAATCATTTTATATATATTAGCTTTCTGTGTCCAAGTAGATCAGGAGAACTTGATTTATCTTATAAAACATAGCGCCACAAAAAAATCGCCAGATTCTGTGGGAATCGCTACACTTGTTTGGCGCTGAAACAGTGCTGCTTTTGGCTGCTAGGAATTTTACTAAAACAGTGTTCCTATAATTGGAAACCGGCGCCACGTTAGTTTGGAATTAAAATTCTCTTCCACAAAAATTGTGCCGCCTGAGTTTGATAAAAACAGCACCGCTTGAAAATTGATTTTCCAAATCACAAAACCACAACAGTGTTGGGAAAACTTAGAATTGCCGCTACTGTGCTTGAGTTTGCGCCACTAGTTTGACACACTGTTTTGGGTATAGCACACTGTTTTCGTCACTTGCTGCTTCAAAAAAAAAAAATCACACTGATGCTCCGTTGGAAACCAGCGCCTTGTTTGGCGCTTCTTGCGTTTTTTCAAGCTTCAAATCGTTGGCTTGCTTGGATTTGGAAATTGGCGCCACTGATTTGAGATTTTGCACCGTTTTGTAGTTTTAAAATAGCATCTTAATAGTCTGAAAACTGCTTGATGCTACTGCCCTTTGAAAAACAGTCTTCAACCCCCCCTTTTTTTTTGAAAACCCACAAACCCGCGCCGCCCCTGTTGGCCTTTTACTTGGAGAACCGGCGGCTTGCTGTTTTTCAACTTGTTCTTTATTCTTTTTATTTATTTATTTATTTATTATTTTGATAACATAAAATTAAAAAAACTAAAAATCAAAGAATAATTATTTTTACATTGATCCTATGCCTCTGTAGAGTTCACAATCAATCTACCACAATCAACCGTCGTAGTTAAAAAATAATTAAATTAAATCATCATCTATGCATTCAATCAAACATGAAAATAAGGGATGATTATAAAATCAGAATTTAGAATACCTGCAAAACAAAGTTAGCAACAGTTCTAAAACTACTCGGTCCCGATAATCATAAACAAAAAATAACACGACTCTGATACTAATTTATTGGAGGTAATACTGTCAAGATCATTATTTTTGTAAACGATTTTCGGTAAAAAATTAACTGGATGGGCAAACGCCGAAACGGGTTTCAGGTAAAACTTTTGACGTAGAACGATCAAAATAAAATCCATGCAATCAAAGTTAATTTAGAAGAATACATTTTGTTGATCTAATCTTCAACTATGACTTAATTCCGAGTTGAAACTTCAGTCAGATCTTGTACTGTATTCCCTTACACGATCCTCGATTGTTGTGTGGGCTATAAACTATCGATGACTCGTACCGGCAGAACCCCGATATATTTAGCATTGAGAGAAAAAATATGATATATCAATAATATATATGATATATGAGATATGATATATCAATCTCAAACTGGTTCAGTCTATTCGCGTATACATAGGATTACAGTGGTGGCCTGGAGAAAAATTATGAGTAAGACTTCCAATGGAACACAGATAACTACTAGCGGTTTTTACAATTATGGAAAGACGCTGCGATTTTTATAATTTTCATAAAATACTAAATTACAGTTCACACCACTAGAAAATTATAATTGTACCCGGACCCATAATCTCAAGACATTCTTGCATAGAGCTCCTGTTATTAAATGCTTACCATTTCTCCCCACGTTAAGATTCTTGATACCCGTCAATTAAATTTAATTACTGATAATTTAATTTAATTGGCATCTCGATATTCTTTAAGCCATTCCTCTTAACTTATTTGACCACCGAATAATCAAATTTACCTGTAGGGTTTGGCCCGGTCAAAACTTATAAGCATTATTAAGGGAGTATCGTCAATCCTGATATTCGGAACGTAGATTTCGTCAATAATTAATATTTTTCATATAAATATTACCGCTATCTAAATCACCGAAAATATAGACTCATATAAAATCGCACCCTCTAATGAATCAAAACAACAAATATTAAATATACGCAAATCAATAATTATTTCAGGATTAAGAGGATAAGCACTATTCATAATAACCTTGGAGTGTGAATTAATTTATATAGTAAGTATAAAATTAATTATCCCAAATGTCCCGTTTAATACACACAAAGTGTACTGGAACAAAGAGTTAGAACAATAGACGACACTATTATCTATTCTCTGTAACCAAGACAAGTCTACTAAAACTCTGTACCATAGTCGTACCGATGATATGTCTATTTCTATCTAAACTATAAACATAAAATTTATATTTTGCAAGAATCTAAAATCTAATTTTCTTTGTGTAAGTCGTACTCTACACACCAGATTAAATACTATACATAATATCATACATACATGCATAATATTAAGAAATAATATATATACATTACTCATACAGATTCTCATAAAATATAAATTTAATTTTATTAAATACTAAAAACATAGTTTTTAGTATACCAACCCTAACAGAACCGATGACAAAAGTCTGTTTCTTTGTGGGGTATCCCAAGGGAACGAAGAGAATTATACTATAGACCACGGGTGTAAAAGTAAAATTGTTCAGGAAGAAATGAGAGAAAATACCAGTAGAACAAAAGAGGAACCACAAGTCATTGATATCCCATTGCCCCATTGTAGTGAAAAGATTATCGAGACAAATGAAAATCATGAACATGGTGCTGATACACAGGGTTTAGATTCTGCACAACATGCTACTGCTAGTACACAAACACAGATAATACCTCGTCGTAGTGGGAGGATTGTTTATTAACCTGATAGGTATATATTCTTGGAAGAGTCTTTTGATAAGATCTTGGTAAAATTAGATACCGAACCCTGTAATTACAATGAAACACTTCAAGACAAAGATACAGATCTTTAGCAAAAGGATATAATTTTAGAGATGGAATTTATGTATTCTAACCAGGGCTAGAAACTTGTAGAACCACCAGAAGGGATAAAACCCATTGGATGCAAGTAGATTTATAAGAGGAAGAGAGGAGCATACAAAAAGGTTAAAACTTTTAAAGCTAGGCTTATTGCAATAAAGTTCACTCAGAAAAAAGGAATCGATTATGAGAAAATTCTTTCGTCGATAGCCATCCTTAAGTCTATCTAGATTCTCTTATCCATTGTTGCTCATTTCAATTACAAAGTTTGACAAATGAATGTCAAGATAGCTTTTCTTAACGGAAGTCTTGATGAGTGTATCTATATGATACAACTAGACAATTTCATAACGAAGGGCCAGAAGTACATGTTGTGTAAACTTAAGAGATTTATTTATGGACTTAAGTAGGTATCAAGGTTTTAGAATACTTGGTTGGATCTAGTCATAAAATCTTATGATTTTGATCAGAGTCCAGATGAGTCATGTGTGTACAAGAAGCGTGACGGAAGCATGGTGATCTTTCTACTACTTTATGTAGATGATATCTTACTCATTGAAAATGATGTGGAGACATTATCTACGGTAAAAGTATGGTTATCTAGACAGTTCGATATGAAGGACTTGGGAGAAGTCAGTCACATCATAGGGATCAAGCTTGTGCGAGATCAGAAATAAAGAATGTTAGGCTTATCACAAGCAAAGTATATCGATGATAACCTTGCTTGTTTTAGTATGCAGGATTTCAAGAAAGGATTTTTTCTTTTCATGTATAGAATCACTCTATCCAAGGATCAGTGTCCTAAGGCACCTGATGAGATAGAAAAGACGAAGGCAATTCCTTTTACTTTGGCAATAGGAAGTCTAATGTATGCTATGCTATGCATTAGACTCAGGACAGAAACATTGGATTGCGGTAAAGAATGTAATCATGCCCCTGAAAAGGACTAAGGATTATATGTTGGTTTATCAGGTAGACAGTCTAGTACCTTTAAGGTACACAAACTCGATTTTTTAGTGAGACAAAAATTCTCGTAAGTCTACCTCATGATATTTGTTTACCTTAGAACGTGGAGCTATTAGTTTGAGGAGTATTAAGCAGTCTTGCATTACTGATTCCACCATGAAGGCCGAGTACGTGGAAGCTTCTGAAGCAGTCAAGGAGGCCATTTGGCTCAGGAACTTTCTATTGGATCTAGACGTGGTCCATTCAGTTCAGTCGGCTAATACACTTTATTGTGATACTAGCAGAGCGGCTGCAAACTCAAAGGAACCAAGAGTCTACAAGAAAGGAAAGTACATTGAGCGTAAGTATCACATGATATGAGAAATTATACAGAGTGATAATGTTGTTGTGACTAAAATTGCATCAGGTGACAACCTTGTAGATCATTTTTCAAAGAATTTACCAGTTAAGACTTTTGATAGTATGAGAGTCAGATGTATGGCAGTATGATTTTGAGTATAAGTCGGAGATTGTTAGGGTTATATACTGAAAGTCATAGATTTATCTGATTTTAGTATTTAATTTTATTGTAATAAAATTAATTTTTTATTTTATGAAAATTTTAATAAGAAACGTATGCAATATTATTTCTTTAAATATTATGCATGGATATTTTTTATTCTGTACAGTATTTAATTTGGTTTGTAGAGTACGACTTGCACACAAAAGACCAGATTTTAGGTTCTTACAGAATATAAGTTTTTGTTCATAGTTTTGATGGAAATGGACATACCATACGTATAACTTTAGCACAAAGTTTTAGTAGGCCTGTATTGGTTATGTGGAATAGATAATAGCGTCGTCTATTGTTCCGACTCTTTGTGCTAGTACACTTTGTGTGTATTGTACAGGACACATTGAGATAATTAATTTTATACTGATTATATAAATTAATTTACACCCAAAGATTATTATGAGAATGCTTATGCTCTTAATTCTGAAATAATTATTATTTGTGTATATTTAATATTTGTTATTTTGATTCATTAGAAGGTGCAATCTTATATGGGTCTATCTTCCCAGTGAGTTGGATAGCGATATTAATTATATGGTGAATATTAATTATTGACAGAATCTACGTCTCGATAGATCGTGATTGACGATACTCATTCAAGAAAGTTTATAAGTTTTGATCGGGCCAAATCTTGCAGATAGATTTGATTATCCGGTTGTCAGATAAGTTAAGCGGAAGGGTTTAAGAAATTTAAAGATGCCGATTAAATTAAATTGTTACTAATTAAATTTAATTGGCGGGTATCCAAAATCTTAACATGGGGAGATGAGTTAAACATTTAATAATAGGAGCTCAGTACAAGATGGTCTTGAGATTATGACTTAGAGTGCAATTACAGTTCTTTAGTGGTGTGAACTGTAATTTAGTGTTTTATGAAAATTACAAAAATATTCGCAAAATTTTTATAATTACAGATACCGCTATGAGGTTTTCATATTTGGAAAAGCTGCTAGATGGGTATCTGGGTTATACTAGAAGTCTATGTCATAATTACTCCACAAGTCACTGCTGTACTGCTGTAGCCCTATAAATATGCGGGTAGGTTGAACCAAATTCATAAGTTATCTTTCAAGACTAAGGTTGTCTAGGTTCTGCCTATACCAGTTCTTGAAGGATCGCATACTACGTTCAAGAATCGCATCGGGAATACCGTAAAGGGTCTGACTGGAGCTTCAACTCGGGAAATCAAAGTTCGTAGTTAGAAAATTGACCAAAAGGTATTCATCCAAATTAATTGTGGTGGCACAGGTTTTATTTTTGTTTGTTCGACATCAAAAAGTTTTTATCTGGAGCCTGCTTCAACGATTGCCTGTCTAATTTTATTTTTTTGAAAAATTGTTTACAAATCAATGATCTTGGCAGTTTGCCTCTAACATATCTGACATGGGCGAGAGGTCATCTGATGGGACCGATGAGTCCTTGTCCAGGAGCTATAGGGGATCTACCAGCTGGGCTAGGCAAAGCTAGGCGGAGAGAGAGAGGCAGCAGCAACCCCGGGAGAAGGAACAGTTAGAGCCAGAGCTGCTGGAATTGGAGTTACTAGAGCTGAAGTAGCTAGAATAGGGGTAGGGGCAACCGTGGAGGTACTGTAGGCTATTACCATCTTCGTTACAAGATATCTTTTTGATATTCCTATTCTAGTTCCCCCAGCTCTGGAGTTTAGAGCAAATCTTGGCCTGATTTGTCTCATTTTCACATCTTTCTTATTTGATCCTTCTTGTTTCTAGTTGCTTAGTTTTCACTTCCTCTTAGTAGGTAGACCAGGCCTGGTTAGATCGCTGCATGCTTCTGATGAGTGGCATGAGGTCCTTTATCCGCTAGCTGGATGCTACTCTTCATTCAGCTGGAGTTGTCTTCACTCCTGCAGCTGTCATGATTGTGAGTAGCTCTCACCTTCCTTTATCTATTTGTCTTCACATTCTTCTTCTCTGTCCTTACCCTTATCTCTTTTTACAGCCGCGTGCTCGTGGTTGAGGTCGAGCATCCCGTGCTACCTCTTCTCAGTCCTGCTCTAGAGGATCTTCATTAGTTTAGAGTCACCCCAGGATAGTCTCTTCCTCTAGTAGTGATGATGATGATGGTGATGATTTTGATGAGCTATTTGATTCTGTTGAGGCCGACCCCTCAGATGCTGGCCTTTCCTCCTGTCGAGTCCGTCGGAGACAGTGTGTGAGAGAGAGAGAGAGAGATCTCTCCCCCTTTTTTCATTTTGATTTAATTCACACACATTCTAATACATTTCGATACATTATGATACAATTGGTTCTTTCGGGTCTGCGTGCCCTAGGGTTTTATTTGGTGATGAGCCAGGGTGCCCCTATTATACTTTTAGATACATTTGGGCCTTCGAGCCTTTTACTTTTTTACTCATGTGATTTGTGCTTTATTTCCTTAGATCTTGAACTGTCTTAGTTGCATGATATAGATCTTGAATCATAGTCTATAATTATGCAAATGAATGTCTTATTCTTAAATAACATGAATGTCTTGCTTGAAGATAAGAAGTCACGGAGTCTTAGAGATATAAAAGGGTGCAAAAAGTGGTACACCTTAAAGGTTGCGGTTGCATGGATAGGACCATGCAGTTGTAGGGAATATCAAGGGTATGGACATGGTCGCACAGTTTGGAAGGTTGCGACCATGTACTGGATGTTGCGATCGTGCACTCTAAGGTGGCAATCGCAGGCAACTTTGGTCCTTTTCGAGCCTTCTATTGTTTAGTCTATTCATTCCCTACAAGTATGAACTGGGGCCTTCCATTATCTGTCGTTTTCACCTCCATGGCTTCCTTCCATTGCTTTCTCTCTGCATGGACAGAAGAGTTTTCACATATCGAGCGTCTTAACTTCACCTCATTCGGTATCAACATTCTATTTTCCTTGATAACTGTTAAGATCAACGAACCACTATTAAGGACTGCCGCACACTTGTGGGATCCACAATCCCATGTCTTCTGCTTTGGCCTTGAAGAACTGTGGCCTTGAAGAACTGTGGCCTACTATAGAGGAGTTTGCTGCTATTTTGGACCTCACTCTAAGAAAATCTGTAGTCGTGCCAGCTTTCTTCCTTTCTAATCGGCAACAAATAATACAACTATGTGGCTTATCCAAGATGGAGGCTTCCCTCTTGACATCTAACGACTGCTTTGACATTCCTTAGATTATCGAGAGATTCTGTCCTATCGGCGACCTCAGTGACCTTGATTTTTAGTTACGGCGTCGTTATGCCTTGTGCTTCTCGCTTTTTGCTCGTTACCTCCTAGTTTCTTTTGATGGACGTGTCAGCTGTTCACTAGTTGACATTGTGGGTTAGATGTGGTTGGGAAAGAACTTTGCCCCGATGGTATTTATTGAGACCCTGATTGGCTTGGATCGTCGCTCATCGAGGCATGACTACTACTTTTGCTGGCAGCCATTTACATCTTCTAGTAAACTTTCTTCCTTCACAGTAATTCCTTATTAGCGTGTCTTTGGTGTTTCTAACCTTTCGAACTGCCCGCGGGTTGTCCCTTGGCCCCTCATAAATACACAATCCTCTTTCATTAAAGGGAGCAAATTAATCACCTCCCACTTGTCTCTTCTACGAGTCTTCGACGATCAATTCATCCACTGCCCAGTCCTCAAACTTCCACACAAATTTTAGCAAACTACAGAACTTCTCTTGATAGAGTACATACTATACATAGCTTCACCAGTCATCGTCGAAAAGAATTGTATTACTTCCTTCATATAAAGGAACATATTTACAAACTAATCACCTCCCACTTGCCTCTTTCACGAGTCTTTGACGATCAATTCGTCTTCTTTTCGGGCCTTTGACAGGAGCCCTCCTACTGTGCCCATAAGGGGGTTAGTTTCATCCCAACTCAACCATCACAAGTGCATTCGTGCTGGTTTATAGGCCATAAATATTGAAAATCCCTATACTCTTATATACTTTGGTGTCTTCTGAGGGCGCTTTCCTGCTTCCCTATTCGGCATCTTCTACCCCATCTAATTTAGGCTCGGGTACCAAAGATCTGCCTTCATGTCTCCTTCTATCCCTTCATCTAGTTCAGATTCGGGCTACAAGGGCTCATTATCATGCCCCTTTCTATCCTTTCATCAAGTTTAGGTTCGGGGTGCAAGGGCTCATCATCACGCCCCCTTCTATCCTTTCATCGAGTTCAGGTTCGGGTTCGGGTTGTAAAGGCTCATCATCACCTTCTATCCCTTCATCCAGTTCAAATTCGAGTTGCAAGGGCTCATCATCACGCCCCCCTTCTATCTCATCATCACGCCTCTTTCTATCCCATCATCCAGTTTAGGTTCGGGCTGCAAAGGTTCATTTGTTAGGGTTGGTATACTAAAAATCATATTTTTAGTATTTAATTTAATTTTTTAATAAAATTAAATTTCTATTTTATGATAATCTTTATGAGCAATGTATGCGTATTATTTCTTTAATGTTATGCATGGATGTCCGATATTTTGTATAGTATTTAATTTAGTATGTAGAGTACGACTTGCACACAAAAAATCAGATTTTAAGTTCATGCAAAATATAAGTTTTATGTTCACAGTTTAGATAAAAAATAGACATCATCAGTACGACTGTAGTATAGAGTTTTAGTAGGCCTGCATTGGTTACGAGAAACAGATAATAACGTCGTCTATTGTTCCGACTCTCTGTGCTAGTATACTTTGTGTGTACTGAACGGGACATTTGGGATAATTAATTTTATACTGACTATATAAATTAATTCACACCCCAATGTTACTATGAATAGTACTTATCCTTTTAATTCTGAAATAATTATTGATTTGCATATATTTAATATTCGTTGTTTTAATTCATTAGAGGGTGTTATCTTATAAGTTTTGACCAGGCCAAACCCTACAGGTGGATTTGATTTTTCAGTTGTCAAATAATTTAAGCAAAAGGGTTTAAATAATATCAAAATGTCGATTAAATTAAATTCTTAGTAATTAAATTTAATTGGCATGTACTGGGAATCTTAACGTGTGGGGAAATAGTAAGTATTTAATAACAAGAGATCAATGCAATATGATTTTGAGATTATGGGTCAGAGTGCAATTATAGTTATTTAGTAGTGTAAACTGTAATTCAGTATTTTATAGAAATTACAGAAATCGCTGCTGATTTTCCATAATTGTAGATACCGCTATGAGTTTTTCTTAGTTGGAGAAACCGCTGATACGTGTTTGTGTTCCACTCAAAGTCTTACTCATAATTACTCTCCAGATCCATGCTGTAACCCTATATATATGCGGGTAGGTTGAACCAGTTTCATAATTTGTCTTATAAGATTAAAACTGTCCTAGTTTTGTTGGTACGAGTACTCGAAGGATTATAGCCCACACTATATTCAAAAATCGCATAAGGGAATACAGTAGAAGATCTGACAGGAGCTTCAACTCGGATTCAAATCGGAGTGAAGATTCGATCGATAAAAAGGTATTCTTCTAAATTAAATTCGGATGCACGGGTTTTATTGTAATCGTTCGTCATCAAAATTTTTATCTAGAACCCGTCTTGGTGATTACCCATCCAGTTAATCTTTTTCGTTAATCGTTTGCAAAAGTAAAGATCTTTGATAGTTTTGCCTCTAATAATTTGTATCAGAGTCGTTTTGTTTTTTATTTTTAGTTATTGGGGTCAGGTAGTTTTAAAACTGTTGCTAACTTTGTTTTACTGGCGTTCTAACCCCGATTTTATGATTATCATTAATTCATATTTGATTGAAAAGTTTGTGAATGATGGTTATTTTTTTAATCAGGAGAGTTGACCGTGATAGATTAAATATGAGCCTTCGAGACATAGGATCGATGTAATAACTTGCTTTATATTTTTAAATATCTGTTTAGATTATTTAAGAACATGTTGAACATATCCAAGAATGGAGGCGGTACCGGCGGTGGTTCGGATTTTTAAGGGCCACGAATCGCGGTAAGTTTTAATGATTGTAAACAATTTTTTGATAAATTTTTTTGTAGCATTTATGAATAAAAAAATAGCATTAAAAAGAAAGTAAAAAAAAGCGAGAAAAATCACCAAAATAGCTTGGTTCTGGCAGCTTTGCCGGCGGCGGTTTGGTAGCATTTTTTATGATTTTTTGGACCATTTTTGGGACTATTTATGGATAGGTTTTTAAACATAAAATTGCAGTAAAATATACTTCAAATTACTATAAAAAACTAAAAAAAAATTAGGCCAAAATCACAACTCAAACAGGCGGCAAACAGGCCGACGGTGGTAGTAGACTTTAAGTTATTTTTTGACAGTTTTTTCGGTTGTTTTCTAGCAATTTTTTGGCAGAAAAATTTTAGTCTTCGAGTGTTTTCCAACAGTATAAGGAACGCAAAAAATAAAGTTTGGATGTGGCCGAAACGGCCTCGAAAAGTTGGCGGTTCTAGGCGGCGGCGCTAGGGTGCGGCGGCAGTAGCTATGGGAAATTTTTTTGGCAGTTTTCTGAGCTTTTTTGAGCATATTTTTATATATAAAAATAGTACTTTTTGAGAGCTTTCTTTTGATATAAAGTACGTCAAAAATTGAGTTCGGGAAGAGGTCAAAAAAGACAGAAAGTTGGTGGCATAGTGTTGTGGCAAGCAGTGGCATTTTTTGAGGTTCAAGCCATTTTTCAGCCATTTTCGGTACTGGTTTTGAGCAAATTTTTTGACAAAAAAATTACATATTTTGAGAGCTTTCCAATGGTATAAAACTCGTCGAAAACGAAACTCAAATGAGGCAGCAGGAGCCGCCTGAAGGTGGCGGCAAAGTGGTGCCGGTGGTAGGTAGTGGTTGCCGATGACTTTCGCTCTCCCGGGATTGATTTTGATATATATA
>JAOTRH010196170.1:0-11430 GCA_034768845.1 Heliamphora exappendiculata
ACCTACAACACCCTCGGTAGGCGGCGAATCATTCTTAAGGAAACTGCGATTGCAGGACTCGGTTTGCAAAATCCATTTATGTTATTCATGTTATTTCATTCTCTGTAATTTTAGATTATTGTAAATTGTTGAAAGTTTAATAAAGATGTATTTTCTAGATCTCCGAGTATGTATTTTATTTTGGCGTTGGATATTCTCCCAACAGTAGCCTACGTAATTTTTTATTTGGTAGCCAAAATTAGTTTATCTTTATTATTTGAAAATTTGTGGTTAAAAATCCAAACAAAAATTTACTTCACTACTAAAGTATTTAAATGTGATAATATGTGTAATTGATAATACAGAATTTTTGGCATTTTTTTTGGTCTCATTGAAATGAACTTTGCTTGTAACAGAAAAGAACTTTATACTTCGTTTTAGTCGTTTAAATATTTATAGAATACTGTCAAGTGTCAAAAAAATTTAAGTGTACAAATTTAGATAGGCTTAAAGAAGTTTTTAAAAATGACAAAAGCAAATTATAAGTTTATTACCGACGATAAAAACACGAGAAAACGAATAAAACAAGCCAAAATTCTTGAATAATATTGCTAAATCATGCATCAAAATCAATTAGTGCTTTCACCTGGCAATGTTTCATGGGCACTGAATAATCACTCTAATTAATTTGCGATGTAGTAATAAATTAACTACCACAGAACAATTTTAATGTTATAAATTTGAATGTGAGATTCAATTTAGGTAAAAGACATATTTGGGTGGTGGATTTGTCAATCGAATTATTAGTATTAAGCGATCTTTGGTATTTTCAGGCGGAATTGAATAGGATGTAAGAGATAAATAATACTGAGAGTTTTACATATTTTTTTTAATACCAAGAAATTATGGACTGAATTATGTGTACAGTGAGAAATTTGATTCATGGTTAGTTAGAGTGGAATAAAGAGTGAGATAAGATTTATAGAGTTATTTCTGACCGTTAGAAAATGAAACAAGTTAATCTGAAACCTAATACTATTAATACCAATGGCAGCCTGGTATTATTAATACCATAAATGAGATATTAGTAATCCGATAATCACTGGATTATTAGTCTTAATCTCGTAATATAAACGTGAGATTAGTAATCTGAAAAGATAAAAACTAAACATGTGAGGCTCATATATTATTTAGTTATATCCGACCCTACTAGTCTGTTGATCCAAATATGACGTAAGAGTATTATGAATTGAATTAATAGTGTACTTTATTATGTACAGTAGTGTTTTTAATTAATTAAAAATAAGATAAATTAGTGATAAATAATCTGTTAGTTTGGTTTGACGTCACCATAATGAGATCAATTTTTTAATGTAAAAAATACCCTTATTAGGAATTTAGAAAATACCATACAAATGAGAAGTAAAGAGCAAAGAACGAGGCATGCAAAATTTTGAGGTTTTTTATAAACACATAACAATTGCATACCCCCAGTATAAAAAAATAAAAAGGCTATATATTGACAAACATGGTAAATATAACAACTATTTTATAGTAAGGGGATGCTTCGGAATACTACTGTTAGTAGTTTTTAACTTTCTGTTAGTAATTTTAGTTATAAATTATAAATTTTTTAAAACACTTATAATTTTTATTATAAATTATAATTATTATTTTTCTATTTCAGCTGCATACTGCAATTTTTATTAAATACTTGCAACATTGCTACACACTACAATCTATAAGTTACTAGCAATTGCTTTGCCAAACACCTCATAAATAATAAATAAAAAGCTATTTTAACATTTAAAAGATTAGTAAATAGTAAATAAAAATGATTATAGGAAATAGTAAATATTAATACTCTACTTTCAAATTAATGTCATTATAGTAAAATATTATTTTTTTAAAAAATTTTATCCATGTGGTATGCTGATGGCAAATGAGTCAATAATTTATCAACTCTCAAATTCTTAGCCTTCGTTTGGATTGAAAGGTTTGGAGAGAAAGTGAAGAATTTGAAAGGAAAAAATTATTTATAATATTGTTTCAATAATTTTTACGAAGAAAAAAAAATAAACAGAGAAAAAATGGAGGGAGAAAAGGTCCATTTTAAGAGGTTTTTTTATCCCCAAAACTGGGAGAAAACGAAGGTGAAGTGAATGGAAGGATACGATTATTTTTATAATGTTAATTATAGTATTTTATGTCTATATTAAAAGTAATAATTTAAGCAATATTAAATGATTATAAAAGTAAATAAGTATTAAATACTTCACTTCCCTTTATTAGTTATTATCAAACAAATAAGAGAAAAAAATAATACTCTCATGTATCTTTTGAATAGCAAAATAAGAGGAGGAATAGCTTTTATCATTTTCTTTTCATTCCTTTTCTTTTTCTTCATAACTAATATGTTAGAATTTTTAAACATAAATCCGTAAATATAAGATCAACAAGTTTCGATAACCAAACGATAAATCGCGTAGGCTTCAATCCACAATAGCAATCACAACAGAAATAAGAACAACCAACTACACAAGATATATGTGATTTAACTGATTGCCTATCTTCACAGAAGAAAAAAAAATCAATCTACTAAATCCTTTAATACGGATTACAAGATTTACTATCTACCTCACAGTATCTGTAATTTTAAATTGAGGCTCTCACTGTCTCTTTACTCTTTATGATCTCAAAACTGCTTTACTCTTTATGATCTCAAAACTGAGCTTCACACTGAGTTTATAGACGTTCAAGAATGATCTCCCTCACACTCTGTTCGTTCTCAATGTTTTCTGAACAATATCTGTATTTTCTAAATATAAAAACACTATATAAAAGGCATACAAGGTTAAAAATCATAACCTTAGCGTCGCAAAAGAATTTCTGTTCTGTGGCAGGCCGCTTGAGTGATCAATGACCCAAAAGTTGAATAACAATGGTCGCTCAAGCGGACCGCCTATGTTATGCCCCAAACTCCAGGCCACGTAAAACACTCATAAACAACTATTTTAATAGTCAAAATATTTATAAAAAGTCACTACCAAGGGTTTATTTAGAACAAAAAGGAAGCTCAACAGAGCATAAGCCAAAAATCCTTTCTCGATGCATGAACATTTTCTTTAAAGGAATAAAAATCGCATTAAAATCGAATGAACAACACCCAACCCGATGTTTCACTCACAAGATAAGAAATCATGCATACAATAAATATAACGCCCTCAAACTTACAACATACGGTTCAAAGACAAAAGAAAATAAACAGTACATGGCTTAAAACGGAAACAAATGAAGACTACAGGTCTTTCGCCCCCAACCGGCTCCTTTCGATCAATTTGTGTGACCGAATACACTTGAAAAATATTTTAAATCCCACACCGTGAACTAAAACTCAGCAAAAATTAGACAAACTTGAAATAAAAACTAAACTTGCTAGCAGAGTAATATGTATACTACTACTCGCCCGAGTTTCAAAAACAAGTTTTACGTGTTCAAAATGTAATGCGAAAAGATATGTAATTTTTCGACTCATACGAACCTCGAAAGAAAACAGTTTGATAAATATACATATGTATTACAATGTTTCACATGCAAAGATCGACTCCTACAAGCCTCAACTCTCACGATCCCCGCATGCAACACAGATATATACGACGACTCACACGAATCCCGAAAATAATTCTATGAAATACACGATGATTCATACGCAACACGTGAAACCCACACAATGCAACATATGCATCCCTCATCACGTAACACATGTAACTCTCACCACGCAACACATGCCACCCACACAACGCTACACATGCATTTTCTCGGGCTTTCACCAAAGGACCAGTATACGCCCCAACTAATGCATTGTTAACCAAAGTTAACATAAATCGATCACTTTCCATTCATCGTTAACCAGAGTTAACGCTTACCACCCACGCAACACACACAATGCACACATTTTCACGGGTTTTCACCGTATGACCAATGTACGCCCCTCAGTATGCATCTTCACGGATTTTTACCGTATGACCAATATACGCTCCTTATTATACATCTTCACAGGTTCTCACTGGAGGACCGATATACGTCCCACATTATGCATATTTAAAACCAAAGTTTTAATGCATAAAAACATGCACAAACACCATATTTCACATAACAACATCACATGCCACAAAACTCGTCACATAACTCGTTATCAACTAACCCAGATGACCAACAAACAATCTGCAAAACCAAACCTAACTCGAAGGCCAACTCCAAACTTCTAAAACTCACTTGTCTTAAACATTTTTCGAAAACACTATCTTTTTTCCAGAACTTGCTATTTAGAAAAGAAACCATAGACCCAAACACGTTTTGCACCTAACGATGTAGAAACACCACGCACACAGCTATCCACGTCATCCCCGGAGAATGATAATAAGAGAAGACCCCCAAGGCTACAACACGACCCACCAAAACAACATAACAACCTCAGCATGACATCAATCGACTAAACCCCATAATTTAGAGGACTGAAAACCTATTGGAAACCAAAAAACCAACATAGACCCAACCTAGCCGACTAAACCCCATAATTCAGACGATTGAAAACCTACTGGAAACCAAAAAACCAACACAGACCCAACCCAGTCAACTAAACCCCCAAACCCAGTTGACTGAGGTCATCACACTGTCGATCCAGTCGACTGAACCACGCAATTCAGTCGATTGGCCCACGACGAAAAGAAATCCTAACACCCTTTTAAGACATGAAAGTCTAGGATCCTACATCGGTGAGTTAAAAACTCAAAGCTCAAAACGTCGACAAAAAATAAACTTTGTTGAAATGGGATTTCGTCCGAATAAACGTGTAGCCCCCGATGTCGATAACAAAGATCGGCTATCAAATCGTCAAAAATCAAGCCCCGGGCCACCAAGAAGTTAGAGAGAAGGCATAGGTTTTGATTTGATTTTAAAACCAAAAAGGGGAAATATCTTGGAATAAATATCTAAGGTTAGATATTTATAGGCCACAAAAACTTCTTTTTTAAAATAAAAAAATGCACTATAGCGCCTAACGGCCCCGGTATCTAACCCAACATCCATATCTAAGCGTAATCATGCATAAAAAGCATATAAACATGCAACAATGAAAACGATAAACTACGCGTCTAAAACACCGAAAAAAGAAAACGGGTTAGGGTCTCACACCCTGGCCACTCAAGAAAACCCCTACCCGAGAGTAAAAACTAAAAACTTAAAAATTTGGGTAAAAAACCTAACAATCTCCATCTTGACTGAAATTTTTGAAACATCTGTGAAGACTTGCTATTTGCCTCTTTCTGCACTCATTTTTCGAGTATGGGTGCTCCACCCTCTTTAAATTTTCAACCTGAATAGACTTGGATCAAATCTAAATCAAACTTTAATTTGACCATTTTGCAATTAACAAACTTTTGTTCTTTGGACAAACTTCCGAAGTCCAACTGTTCAGCCTTCTGTGAAGACTCTAACTTCTCTGACACTCCGACTTGCCCCTGAACTGCTCCTATGCTACCTGTAGATTTCTTGTGAGACGAAAATTCTCTACTTGACTATTCCTACTACTGTTGACTTGAACCACCGTCACCCATTTTTTTGAGTGAGCTTTTTTTACTGAACTCCACATTGACTGCTGCACTCTTCTTCTAACTTCTTGACATACTCTGTTTGTCAACTTGATCAAGCCACAAATGTCTATGTCTCATGTCATCTCTGCTGAAATCAGTCTGTGTGATAGTGGTGACTCCACCTATCATCATGTTCCTTACCAATTTGTGGAGACTGTCCACTTTCTGTCCTCTCATGATAACTGAAGATTCTTTTCTGATCTTCATTATTTCACATTTTCCTGTGAACCCATAGCCTAAAGAATCCAATGTTCCTAAATAAATCAATTTTTTCTTTAACCCAGAACATTCCCGGCATTCCCTAAAGTTCTTACAACCCCATCAAACATCCTAATTTTGACAGTACCAATTCCAATTGACTGATACACTAAGTCATTCCCTATTAGAACTGTACTTCCATTACAAAACTTATATGAATCAAAGTATTCTCTAATTGGACACACATGGTATGAACATCCTTAATTTAAAATCCATGATTTTGACAAAAAGGTCAAATCTGAGAAAACTGAAAGTACTTCACCTTCTGGTTTACCATCTGACGACTTTTCAGCAAAACTAACAGTTTTTGCAAGCACCTTACCCTTCTTCTTTTCTTTCAAATGCTGCTTTAATTTTTGGCACTGGCTCTTGTAATGACTAGTTTTGTAGCAATAGAAGCACTCCACATCTCTTCTTGCACGTGACTTGGACCGAGATCTGTCATTGTTGGAACCATGTTCACTTGATCTACCCTTTCCTCTACTTGACTCAGACTTAGTCATCAGCAAATCTTCTGCATCAGATTCGTTGTTCCTCTTCATCTTCTCATGCGACAAAAGAGCCCTAGTAACCTCTTCTAACTCTAGAGTGTTCTTTCCGTACATCAAAGTTGCCATCAGATGATTATAGGACGTTGGGAGTGATGCTAAGAGGAGAATCACCTTATCCTCATTATCAACCTTCACTCCAAAGAAAAAGAGTTGTGTGATGCGCATATTATATGTATTCAGGTGTTTCAATAGACTTGTACCTTCTCGCATCTATAGTCCATACAATTGCTTTTTCACGTACAACTTCTTGGTTAAATTTTTCTTCATGTAGATATCTTTCAGCTTCTGTCAGATCTCGTATGTTACCTCTACATCGAGCACATTATGAGTAACCTTATATCTCAGATTCAACCAAATCGAGCTCACAGCCTTGCAATCAAGATCTTTCTAATCGTCATCGGTCATCTTTTTTAGCTTCTTCACCTTGCTGAATAACGCCTTGAATACCTCTTACTGGATCAACATATCCTTCATCCACCTCTGTCACAGGGTGAAGTTATTCTTACCATTGAACTTTTCAACTTCGTATTTGATGTTCGTCATTTTCATTGCAACTTGTAATTAAGCCAATATCCAACTCTGATCTTCCACCATGATTTTAGATCTTCAGCAACCATCAGTTCTGATACCATTTGTTGGGATTTTTAAGCTTAAATTCCCAAATGTAAGATCAACAAATTTGAATAACCAAACGGTAATCTGCGTAGGCTTCAATCCATAATAACAATCACAAAAGAAACAAGAACAACTAACTACGCAAGATATGCATGGTTTGGCTGACTAGCTACCTCCACATAAGAGAAAAAATCAATCCACTAAACTCTTTAATATGGATTACAAAATTTACTCTCGACCTCATAATATCTGTAACTTCAAATTAAGTCTCCCACTGTCGTTCTACTCTCTTTGATATCAAAGATGACCCTCACACTGAGTCAATAGACGTTCAAGAATGATCTCCATCACTATCTGTTCGTTCTCAATGTTTTCTGAATGATCTCTGTGTTTTCTGAACATAAAAACACTATATATAAAATATACAAGGTTAAAATCCTAACCCTAGCGCCGCAACCGAACTGTTTTGTGGTGAGCTGCTCGAGTGGACCCTCTGGCCACTCGAGCAATCAATAACCCAAGAGTTGAATAACGATGGCCGCTCGAGTAGACCCCCACCCAAGACTTAAAAATTATAAAATTAAAAATTTGAGTCAAAACTTAACATAACACTTTAGTTCACTCTATTTATCTTTCATCCAATCGAAAGCTTAAGCACCCTTAATCCCAAAACTCTTAAATCCACTACTTAGGTGAGATAAGTTTAGTCTCTTAGCAATAAAACTAGTTATCAAGATAAAAGTGTCGCTCTCAATTTTGTCAACCAAAAAGAAAATTATATAAAATTATTTTTGAATATTCGTATTTTATTCCGAAATTTCTCAACCAAACATGCTCATAAAATGATGAATTTTTGACAAGTGCCGTTCATTGTTTTTTTATTTTGATAACCGAAATTTTAAAAAAAAATTACACCTTATCCTTGATAAAGCTTGGAATTCCTATAACAATAAATGGAGAGAACTTAAATTTAATTAGTTTTAAAAATTAATTAGAGATGACTCCAAATTGATAGATGAGAGGAGCAATTGTTCTAAGGCACCATTTGGGATCTTGTTTTATAAAGTTTTTTTATCTATTTTTTTTTATTTTTAATAAAAAAATTTATATTAGTTCAAACGATGATATTTTTTTAAAATCTATCATTATAAAAAAAACTAAGAAAGTAAAAAGAAATTACCAAAAAATAAAAAATCATATAAGACGAAAAAAAATCACTTTAAAACTTTATTAAAGTGAACTTTTTTCAATTTTAGCTAAAATTGAACTTTTTCCAATTTTAACCAAAATATTTATATTTTTAAATTTTTTTTATTATGACGATTTAAAAAATAACTTTAAAAAAACCCTAATTAAGTAAAAAAAAAGTAGAAGAAGAAAAGCACAAGAAAAACTATCCCAAACAATGCTAAGCATTGGATTAATTCTGAAAACAGGACAAGTGTCGCTGTAGTGAATTGTTTATTTGTCTTTTTTAAACTAAATAAAAAAACGTAAAAAATTGAAATGATAAATTAGTTAAGAAAATCTCGGGGGTCCGTCCTCTCATTGGGCCAGAGGACAAGTGGGAGTTATCTAGTTCGGATACGACGACAGGGGTGTTTAGAATTTCATGGAACTGAACAAAAAGTCTGTGCCGTTACGTGCAATCCAAAATTTCTTCGAGTATCACGTGTGATAGTTTTTTTTATATAATTTTTTTATTTTTTAATAAATTTTTTTTTATATTAGTTTAAACGATAATATTTTTTAAATCTCTTTCATTATAAAAAATCAAAGAAGTTAAAAATTTGACAAAAAAATAAAAAAAATTCTTATAAAACAAAAAAAAAATCACTTTAAAACTTTTAAAGTGATTTTTTTCTGTCTTTAATAAAAAAATTTCTAACTTTTTCCAAAATGGTTATGCTTTATATATATATATATTTTATCATGATAGATTGAGAAAGTAAAAAAAAACAGTCTAAAAAATAAAAAACAATCAAAAAAAACAAAAAAAAATCACGAAAAAAATTAAACCAAATAGACCATAAATGCCACTTCTATTCATGAATGGCAAGGTTAGGGACAATAATTTCTCTCTATTCGCTCGGTTTATGCACATTTTGTCTCGTTATGTATAAATTTTTGCTCGGTTTATGCATATTTTGTCTCGTTATGTATGAATTTTTTTTATTCTTAATAACGAACGGAGTAAAGACAATAATTAATCATCTTGTCTTGTTTTTTTCTACCCCACCAATGATTACATAAATTAATTTTTTAAATATAAATGTATGTATATATAAAATATATATTAAAAATACACTAAGTCTAAAACTTTAAAATATTATATTTTTTAAAAATTTTCTTCTCTATCTCTTAAATTTTGTATTTTTAGTTTTATTAATTTTTTAATTACTATTTTTTATTTATTATGTTATCTATAACTCTTATTAATATCACTATCTTAAATTTTAAAAATTATTCTTAAAATATTTTTACCCCTACCTAATTTTTTATTATTTTTTTGATATTTTTTTTCTTCTCAACCTCAATTCAAGAGAAAAACAAAAATTGAAGAACTTATCTCATCACCGTCCCACTTTATTACTTTATTCCTATCCCTAGATAAGGTGTCACTTAAACGAAACTTTGTGTAGCATTCCAACTTTACCGCGCCTCATAGTATTCTAGGAACATATAATAATTTTTCCTTTAAAGTAATAATAATTCAATGCTTTTAGAATTTTATATGGTAAATTTACGAAATACTCTCATTTAATAGGGTAATAATAAATTTTATAGTAGGGACACAATAATTCATTTTTATTAAATGATTAAAAGATAAAACTTGATTCATATTATATAAATTATAATTATTTATTTATTAAAATATTATATAACATTACTTACGTAATCTGAAATATCTAATAATTTTTCCTTCACCAAGCTATTGGCATTACTAGGTTTGCATATCAAATGGAGACCTGTGACACAAGGGAAGGTACAGGCCAAGGGCAGGGATGTAATATCATCTCTACGAAGAAAGAAGTAGGAATAGGGTGAGAGAAGAAATATATCAAAAAATAATTTGTAAATTTTTAGAGAGGGATATTAATGAGAGTAAAAAATGATGAGAGGTGCGTGCTATGTGTATTGGGAGACAGTATACTACTATCAATGCCTTCAAATGGTTTGACTTTTGGATATATTTTTATAATTAAATTTGTTTATTATGTAGGACTTATTAAATTTATTATTTTTATAAAAAATAAAATTTATCCGATATCAATAACTATGTATTTAGATTATATTTACTTATGAAATAATAAATGGTAGAATATTTATATGACATGATAAAACAACTTTATGCAACATCATATGAGTGTAAAAAATCTCGAGAAATTTAAAGATTAATCTTTTTTTAAGGCATCATAAGAGATTTAATCCCATAACTCTTTTTTTAGTAGTTTAGTCCTTTATCATTCAAAATAATTTTTTAATGTTTAATTTACTCCCATTTAAAATCTATTCTTTGTTTTTTCTAATTTATCCCATTTAAAATCTAGTCCGTAAAATCTGCTCCTTTCCAGTTTCAAATCTTTGAATTTTGGAAGAACTCATCTTTGGATTTGGGAAGAACTCCTTTCTGTTTTTGACTCAAATAATCCTATCAAGAACTCATTGTTTTTCTTATCAAGGAAATTGTCATCGCCGCTATTTCTCTTTTCATCATCCTCATCATCATCTTCATCGCCATTATCATCATCCCGAATTTGAGCAATTTCTCTGTTCTTGCAGAGATTGTGATTGACTGAATTGAGCTTGAGACAGCCCAATGTAGAGGAAGTGAGAGCACATCGCGCTCACCGACTAATGACCACTAACCTCCTCCCCTGATGCCACACGCCACGCTGTCGGCCACCCCTTCGGTGCCGTTGCCAGCCGCATTTCGCGCCATCGTCGTCGCCGGCGACCTCGACACACTCGCCGCTGCTAGTTTATGAATTGTATCAATTTGTACATATAGAGAACTATTTATACATTTGTATAAAATAAAGAACTGCTTATGTATAGAGAGAGAACTGTTTATTTATTTATATAAAATGTATCATTTTATAAATGGAATCAGTTTATACATTTATATAAAATATACCCGTAATATATCAGTTTATACATTTAAAGGATACACTATCTTTAAAAAGATGACGGTAGAATATTCTCTAGAATTCACAACTTATTGTTGGGAGAATAACCAACGCCATAATAAAATACATGTTCGGGGATCCAGAAAATACATCTTTATTTACTTTCAACAAATTACAATAATCTGAAAGTACAAAAAATTAAAATAACAGAAATAACATAAATGGAATGAATGGAATTTGCAAACC
>JAOTRH010196181.1:0-42541 GCA_034768845.1 Heliamphora exappendiculata
TGGATCAATTGAGAGATTCAAAGCAAGGCTAGTTGCTAAAGGCTTTACTCAAACTTATGATATTGACTATCAGGAGACTTTTGCTCTAGTGGATAAGATGAACTCAGTTCATGTACTCTTATCTTGTGCTGCTAATATGGGTTGGCCTCTCCAGTAGTTGGATGTGAAGAATGCATTTCTTCATGGAGATCTAGAAGAAGAAGTATGTATGGATGTACCACATGGATTCTCATCTCATGAAACTGAAGGAAAGGTGTGCAAATTGAAGAGAGCCCTATATGGACTAAAACAGTCTCCTCGAGCATGGTTTGATCGTTTCTTCAAGGCCATGCTAAATTTGGGTACCGATAGAGTCAAGTAGACCATACTATATTTATCAAACAAGGCAATAATAAGATTACTATTCTTATTGTCTATGCTGATGATATAGTTGTAACAGGTAATGATTCTAAGGAGGCATCACTTCTTAAGGCAAGTCTAGCAAAAGAATTTGAGATGAAAGATCTGGGGGCACTACGATATTTTCTCAGAATTGAGATGGCTAGATCGGATAATGGGATTTTCATTTCCCAAAGGAAGTATATTCTTGACCTTCTAGATGAAACTGGTATGATGAGATGTCGACATGCAGATTCATCTATCGAGGCTAATCATCGACTCCATAGTGGTGATGGAGAACCTGTCGACAAGGGCCAATTTCAGCGGCTTGTGGGAAGATTAATATACTTGTCTCACACCAGACCTGACATTGCATATGCTGTGGGGGTTGTCAGTCAGTTCATGCATGATTCTCGTAGTGTATATCTTGACGCTGCTTATCGTATTCCGCGATATCTCAAGTTCGCCCCTGGTAAAGGGCTCTTATTCTCTCGTCATGGTCATTTGACATTAGAAGCTTACACAGATGCAGATTGGGCTGGTTCAGTTGATGACAGACGATCTACATCTGGGTATTGCACATTTGTAGGGGTTAATCTGGTTACTTGGCGCAGTAAAAAGCAAACAGTGGTAGCTCGATCAAGTGTAGAAGTTGAGCATAGGGTTATGGCACATGGCATCTGCGAACTCATTTGGCTCAAAGTCCTATTAAAGAACTTGGGTATTGAGTGCAACAAATTTATGAAGTTGTACTGTGACAATAAGGCTGCCATTAATATTGCTCATAACCCTGGCCAGCATGACAGAACGAAGTATATAGAGATTGATCAACACTTTATCAAGAAAAAATTGTGTTAGGGACTAATATGTATGCTCTTTGTGAAATCTGCGATCAATTAGTAGATATTTTTACTAAAGGGCTCAGTAGTAAAATGTTTCAACCCATTGTATGCAAGTTGAGCATGAAAAATATTTATGGCTCAACTTGAAGGGGAGTGCTAAGTCGAGGGTATTATTGTAATTTTCGTAATTCTTGGTTCTATTATAAATAACATGTGATAGGGTGTAAACTCTATGTTGTTGCGCTCTCATCCATTGTGTTTCAGATTCTCTCTTTTCTTCCTTTTCTCTTCCACTCTCTACAATAATTCTAACATCCCTTTCAAGGAAACTTTACGAGGCTCTAATGTAACCTCCTACTCGAGTGGCCCTACAGTGCCCACACTGATACCGGTCATACCACAAACCAGTGCCTAATGTTATTAGCTCGCTGTGCATCTTTCATTCTGCAAACCCAAATATAAACCTTTTTTCATTTGTGATTGCAGTAATGTTTACTTTTCTTAATCATGTTTAGGTACTGTTTTGAGAGACTCGGAAACTGGTAAGCAGAGGACAGGGTTTAGTTGGATTATATGGTGAATTAGTCTGGTTGGATGGCTATTCAGTGATTTTAAAAAGAAAAAGCTTAGAAGACATATTTTAATAAATAAAAAAAAACATAAAATTGGATTTGTGTTGAACTAGATGGTGAAGAAGGTGGCTTCATCCTTATTTGTCACCCATAAGCATGCTCCCATATAGATATCTAATTACATACACTCTCAGATAGTTGAAGCAGTCATTTATGTCCCTCAAATTCTTTTTCTTAGGCAAATAAATATCTTTTCTTGTTACCATTATTGGTTAAATTTTAAATAGCATGTTTGCACTTATTTTTTTGGAATTTACAATGTATCCAGCATTTATTTTGCTATCAACTTCATTGTTATTGAAATGCACTATATGGAAAGTGGTTTGGCTTTATACTCTATTATACATGAGATGACTTAATGTTTCTCATATACCAATGTGCAGGGTTGACTTAATGTTTCTCATATACTCTATTATACATGAGATGACTTAATGTTTCTCATATACCAATGTGCAGGGTTGGCTTTTTTATTCTGACTCTTCATTTTGGAAACCACCGCAAATGGAAGTATGAACTCCGTAAGAACTAGAAATTCTTATAATGGTTTTTTCCCTATCATGTGGTTGCCCTTTTCATTCTTGTTAATTGCCAGATGCGTCTAGGCAGGGCCATGCTAGTAGCATGGTTGTCTAGGTGGTTGGCGGTACAAAAGAATGTTCTGTAGCATATCTATGTAATGTACATTAAAAAATTGATTACATAAATTTGTTGCTTTGGTTGACAAGAATGACACATTACCCTCCAAGCCCTTCCCAGAAGACTCTCATTGCATACGAAGCTAAAATTGTTAATCATCATATAGTTGCTTTGTCTTTATTCCTTCATATTTTGGAAGATATTGTTAGTTATATCTATGCTTGCCACATATTATTTGTTGAGAAGTGTTGTAACACCGCATCTAACATTAGAAGTAGTTGAGTTATAAAGTAGCAATTTAGGGTTAAAAGAGAAGAGAAAAGAGAAAGAAGAACAGAGTAGAATATTATTATGAGAAAGTAATGAGGCTTAATTATAATTTATACACCACATTAATATTTATATAAGAGATATCACGATAATTACAAAACGATCCTAAGAGACATAAGTATGTAACACTCTCCCTCAAGTTAGAGTATAGAGGTCGAACATGCCCAGTTTGAAAAGAAGTCGCCGAAAATTGAAAGCAGACAATGGTTTGGTAAGAATATCACCCAATTGATCATTAAAGCGAACATAGAGAGCCATGATCTGCTTTGTCAGTAATAAATCACGAATAAAGTGACAGCTAACTTCAATACACTTAGTCTGCTTGTAGAAAACTGGATTATTAGCAATAAAGATAGCGGTATAATTATCACAAAACATCCCCATGGGTGTAGCTGTCTAGATGCCAAAATCCTAAAAAAGAAAACGAACCCACAATATTTTAGAGGCAGTATGTGCCATAGCACGCACTCAACCTCTGCACTGGAACGAGCAACCACATTCTATTTCTTACTACGCTAAGTGACAAGATTACCACCGACAAAGATACAAGAACTAGAGATAGACCGCCGATCATGCCGATTTCTAGCCCAATCAACATCATGGAAGCTAACCACCGATAATGTATCAGATGGACGATATAACAAGCCACGACTTGGAGCACATTTCAAGTAACGGAGAATACGACAAACAACATCAAAATGGGGTTGACAGGAGCATGCATAAATTGACTGACAATTTCAATAGCATATGTGATATCGAAATGAGTAACAGTAAGATAAATTAATTTTTCAGGAAGTCGGCGATACCAACCAACATCCAAAAAGGGATCACCCTGTTCAGCATCAAGCTTAACAGTGGCCTCCATCAGGGTGCCAAGAGGTCGTGTCTCGAGAAGACCAGTCTCAGAAAGAAGATTAATGACATATTTTCGTTGAGAAAGATAAATACTTTGAGAAGAGCGAGCAACTCTAATACCAAAAAAATAACAAAGAGTACCGAAATCCTTATTATGAAAGTTTTGTCCTAAATGCCGTTTGAGAGCAACAATACCAACTGAGTCATCACCTGAAATGATGATATCGTTAACATACGCAATCAATATAATAGTTCCCGTAGATGAGCGATGAGTAAAGACAGAGTGATAAGATGTGGAGCGCTAAAAACCATAGGCATGCATAACAGACCTAAAGCAATTAAATCAGGCACGAGGAGACTACTTTAATCGATAGAGGGCCTTACAGAGGCAACACACTGGATAGCCAGGTGGCTGCTCCATATACACTTTCTCCTGAAGGTTACCATGAAGAAATGCATTCTTAATATCAAGCTGATACAAGGGCCAAGAACAATTAACGACAATAGATATGAGAATCCGAACAGAGTTAAGGCGAGCCACCAGAGAGAAAGTCTCTACGTAATCAACCCCATATGTCTGAGTGTAGTCTTTGGCAACCAAACGTGTCTTAAGACGTTCTACATAACCATCCGGAAAGTACTCTACTGTATAAACCCATCGACAACCCACCAGGTGCTTCGCAGGTGGAAGTGGAGTGAGTTCTTAAGTTTGTTTCTAATAAAGAGCTCTTATTTCTTCATCCATAGAAAATTTTCATCCAAACATCGACAAAGCCTATTTATAAATAGATGGAATAGAAATAGAGGACAAGGCAGTGGTAAAGGAATGAAAACAAGAGGACAAACGATCATATGTCACAAAATTTGCAATAGGGTGTTGTGTACATATTCGTTTACCTCAATGCATAGCAATAGGTACGTCAATATTATCAGAAGACAAAGCCAAGGAGTCTGGAACCTCTGTTGAAGAAGGACTTCCTTTGACGACAGCGGATGAGATCAGAAGAGAATTGTTGACCTGAAGGAGAAAAAAAGGGAACATACTCAAAGAAGGTTATATAAGCACTCACAAAATAGTGACGAGACTTAGGATAATAACAACGCTAACCTTTTTGAGTACGAGAGTTCCCGGGAAAGACACATTTGCGAGCTCAGGGAGATAACTTATCATGACCGGAATCAAGCACATGTATAAAGGCAGTACACCCAAAAATACGAGGAGTGAGAAAAAAGGTAGGAGAATCAGGGTACAACATTGAAAGGGGAGATTTGTGATTAAGGACAGCAAACGACATGCGATTAATGAGGTAACATGCAGTAAGAACATTACCACTCCAAAAATGTTTGGGTACCTAGGCATGAAAATAATAAGGTACGAGCAACGTATAACAAATGACGGTGCTTATGTTCAGCAATGCCGTTTTGTTGAGACGTGTGTGCACAACTGGTCTGATGAATAATACCACGATCAACACAAAAAGACTGCATATATTTTAAAGTATTATCAGATCGAAGAATCTTAATACGCTTTTCAAATTGAGTAAAAACTTCATTATAAAACGTGAAAAGAGCAAAAGGTAATTCAGATCGTTGTTTTAACAAAAATAATTTGGCTATACGAGTGCAGTCATCAACAAAAATGACAAAATAACAGTATTCATTAGTACTCGGAATATGAGATAGACCCCAAATGTTTGTATGGACAACAAAAAATGACTCAGACTGACGACTAGTACTACTACGAGGAAGAGAATTGCGGTGATATTTGCCTAACTAACAAGCTTCATAATAAAAACAAACTCATGACTCAAACCAGGAATGGCTTACTTAAGTTTAGCCACAGACGAACGACTTAAACAAAGTGCCACTGAAAAGGAGAAATCGTTGCACTCAAAGCAGATGAAGAGCGAGAATCAGAACTAGGAGCAACATTAAGATAATAGAGCCCATTCTTTTCATGTCCTGAACCAATCATCGTCTTGAGATTCTGAAAGACACAAGAAGTAAGAAAGAAAGTTATTGAGCAATGTAAAGCTTTAGTTAGTTGGCTGATAGAAAGCAAAATAAAGGAAAAATGAGGCACATATAGACTCATGGGTAAAGTAAATGAAGGAGATGGATGGAGAACACCTTGACTGTGGATAGGCTGAGATTAAACATCTGCTAAGACAATGATGTTCAATAGAAATCAAATTAGAGAAAAAAGAGGAATTACTAGACATATGAGAGCTGACACTAAAGTCGAGAACCCAAGATGGAGGTGTAATGGCACCATAGGTAATATTACTTGAATTGGCTAATGTGGCAGTGGAAGATGAAGGCAGGACAATGCGTAATGTTTGAACGAACTCACTAAGAGTAGCAGTAAGGGGATCATTAGAACCAGAAGGAAGCACCTGGCTAGAGGGCCTAGAAGACAACTAAGAAGAGGCCGGAGAGGAGCTATCAGTGACCTGATGGACATAATCTGGTTTGCTATACTTGGCCTAACAATAAGGCACAGTATGATTAGTAGCATTATAGAAGTTACATTTCTTATCTCCACGGGAGCTACCACGACCACCACCGCGAGATACACCATGAGAGCCACAACCACCACGACTATGTCTTTGGAAATTACCACAGCCACCACTGTTGGTAGCTAATGTAGAGGATTCAGAAATAGAAGGGCTAGATGCAGCCAATGAGTGACCCAAGAAAGAACGAAATAAGCGAGAATAGGCATTAGCTGCGGTAAGCAAGGTTTCGCTAGCAAGGATCTAATTTTTAAAACTACAAAGATTAGGATCCAATCCAGATAGTTAAAATGTGATCATAAAGTCCTTCCAATGCTGCTTTTGTTGTTGTACATCAGTGGTGAAGGAACAATGTTGTAACAATTGATCCAACAACTCGTATGTTGACTATGGTACTCAGATAGAGGTTTTTCACATTGCTTGAGTGTAAAGATCTGCTCATATAGCTTATATACCTGTGAAACATTACTCTAGTTTGAAAAGGAATTAGCAAAGGAGTTCTAAATCTGTTTGGAAGTATCATAAAATTCCATTGTTGTAGCAATATGAGGTTCCAAACTGTGTCACAGCCATCCCATAACAATAGAATTGATAGTCTCACATGTAGAGAAATTGGGATCACGGTTGGTTGGAGGAGGAACCATGATGTATGTTAATCGTTGCATGCCTTTGAGAAAAACTTTAAGTGCATGCGCCCAGGCTAAATAATTAATATCATTTAGCCGTTTAGAGATCACACATCTTGGCAAATTATCGTCTTTAAGATTGATAGGTTTGGCGTCAGCCATAGCAAAGTACGTCGAGACAATACAAACAAGAACCAATAACCAGATGTGATAAATGTGGAAGTAATAGAACAAAGAAGAACAAACCAATAGTAAGTAGGCACCAAAGAGTGATCTTGGAGCAAAGTCAACGAAACTAGGTACAAACACGATTGAAACCAGCGATTCACTTCGAATCCGAATAAATAAGTCCCAAATCAAGTCTATGAGTACCGAAAAAGGCATCTGAGGTGAAAACAGAGCACGTCGCGACCAAAAACAACCAAGTCGGCGCCTAAGTTTGTGCTGCCGACACTATGGAACTCGAATCCTTATCAATGGAGGTCAAATCAACCAATAGATGTCAAAGAAGCCCAGTGTAGATAGTTTCGGTACCCCTTGAAGAGATTTGAACAACCGAAATGCAGATTTGGAGTTGCAATTAACGAATCGCAATCTAGGATTCGAAATTTCCAAAAATCCTTCAATAATTCGAAAAACCCATTAGATGGCTTCAAATTTTTTTATAAAAATCACCATAAATCTCAAATGGTGCCGACGAGTCAATCAGAGAAGACAATGGCATTGTCGGTCCGTACAGATGATGACGCCATATGTATGAGGTTGCAATTTGTGCATTTGGTGGTTGCAAGCATGGAAACTTGTCGACAGTTTGCCTCAGAGATAAGCTTCCACTTTTTCCTTCATTTATTTCTCAACCACTTGCATTCACTAATGCACGGACAATCTTTGAATTAAGAATTCCAAACCATCTCATTTATGTGAGGTAGACACTTGTCACACATGTTTTTATATATAACATACTTATATTTTATCTCCCACCAATGTAGGATGGGATATTACAATATTTCTTAGTAAAAAACGCAACGTACTCGCCGTGTTGCCCAGTTTCTTTCTCTAGATCGCGTTGTAGATAACAATCCATAAGTAGACACTGAGTAGTCCATTAGCGCACACAGGGTACACTACCCTTGGGCTTCTACCCCCATTCAGAGCTTCTACTATTCTGACCACGTTGCCATGAAACCCTTCATGGGATCAGGTTTGGCTCAAATACTATTTCTAACGATCCATGTAGATTACAGGTCCAGCAACTTGAATAAAGAGCCTAACAACATAAATCAAAATTCTTGAGCTTAAGTTATTAGTAGTAGCTCACATGTTTCTATATATAGCTGACTTATTTCTCATCTCTCACTGATGTGGGATGGGATATTACAAGCATTGCTCTATGATAATCATCTATAGGTACATCTTCTTTGACATTGAGGATCAAATGATTTTAGATTAATCAAATTTCTTATTTCACCAAGTGGGAGGTCTTTTCTATTCTTGCATTCAAACATAGCTAAATGAGTCTTTTAGTGTCCAAATGTCATAACACCTGCCTGAAAGTAAAGCACCAAGATTCAGCATGGTAAAATTTTGCACTTGCTAGCCTGTTCTTTTAATCTGCCATTGGATTTTGTTACTGGGAACTGCCTTGTTACCTAGTGCTAAATCTCAATGCGTGTAACTTAAACATGACTTGGGAAGGTTTTAATGGAACAAATGAACCTATTATCTTTTGCCAGTTTGTTATGCATAGACATTATATTATGAATCAATTATACTGAAACTTATTGCATAATCTCTTTGCATGTATTATGGCCAGTGGATGCCCAATGGTGTATGTGAGATACGAGTTATTGTGGTCGTGTTGCTTACATGGGATGTTCCGTTGATTACTGAAACTAGGGGATCAGAGAATATAAAATATGACATGGGATTGATGTTTTGTAATAAAAGGAGAATTTATTTTAAGGTGACCAATTATATCTTCTGTGCAATTTTAGTGTGAAGAAACATATATTATATTAGCATTAGGTAACATGCACAACCAAGTGATATAGTTGTATACTTGTAGTTAATATTTTTTTTATTTTTTTATTTTAGGCCAATATACTCGAGGGAGAGGTTGGGCATGATCTTGATCAATAGAGTTGGAGTATTAAAGTCGAGAGAGGTGATAAGTAATTTAGGTAACTGGATCAAGTTGGAGCCTAGAGCCAAAGCCCCTTAACTTAGACAGTTAGACTGGGCTGGGTTTAGCAGATGATAACATTTTGGATGTAGCGATATTATTTACCTCGTTACCAACCATTGGTTCTGTAGAGGAGTTGTGTATGAGTTAACTATTTTAACAGAAACTGTACTTAATCCGATGTCAATATATATAGTGAAACTATGAAAGAGGCTGATAAGGATGTTTGCCGTCACGGTCAGGCTACCAAGTGATTAGATGCTTCAAGAGATAATGGTGACTATCAAAGCAATTAGGTTATGCCTCTTGTCCAAGAAGCTTGCGTTACTGTTCTGCAAACAATAAGTTTTAGTTGAAAGGAGAAAAACACATGCGTGACAAAAAAGAGGGGGAAAAAAAAAAGCAATGCACGGACTGCAGGATGATCATATAAGAAGGTTGGCCCATTTTGTCTGTTTGCTCCTCTCATTTAATATTGCTTATGCTCAATTCTGTGTAAAGTTATTCTTCTCAATTGGCATTTTTCTTTTTGTTATTTACACGAATATTCTTATATGCCTTTGTGAGGGAAATCGGTACATGTAAGAGTTGATATAATAACTAGGTACTCTTGTTGAACTTCAAAGCATGAATAAGGACATGAAAACATAAGTTTTGTCTATGAATGTAAATAAATGCACATTTATGTATATACGTAACTGTGCATGTCATGTATATGTCCATACCCTTATAAAAGAAAAGTATATATCCATATACACATGCATATGAATGTGCATCTATCCTCACTCGGAGCCACTCTTGAATTTTTAAAGGTTTTCTTTAAGATCCTTACAATATGGTGCTCTATAATGATATAATCACAAATTCCACATGACTTGTCCAAATGAAATCGTAATGTTCATAAATATACTTTGAGGCGTCCAATGGGTGTTATAAACCAAAATATAAGAGGTCCTTAGGTGATCTATTCGGTACCATTTAGGTGTTTTGAAAACATGGTTAAGGAGAAAATTTAGGATTCGTCATGTGGGATTATTCATTATTGAACAAACTTATTGAGTTGGATTTTAGTCCGCAAGGAAAAGTGGATTACCCAGCCATTAAGGCCAAGTCATAGGTGGAAGGTGTAGAAATGCATGGGAAGCTGAAAGGTTGTTAACAAAAGTTCGATAAATCTCTGAAGACTTGCTAATAAATAATGAAGTTTGAAATTAAAAAAAAGAAGCTTAGTGGATGCTTGCCCTAAATAAGGGCTATAGCAGTGTCTTGCTAATTGCTATGGAGTTACTTTAGTGGGAGTTCTAGCTATCTTGGGCATTTGCTTCCATATTTGTTTTAAATTTTTTTTTTTTTTTTTTTGTCTTTGGATCCAGTTCTTCTATTGTTTTATGGTGCTTCTGATAATTTTATTGCCTTTACTCTTTTTTCTGGAGAGCTTATTTGTTTTATTTTTTTCCTGTAGATTTTCACTCCTGAAATATATAATTTGAACTAATATTATGCTTTGATAACTAATAATTTCATCTAGTCAATATCTTTTGCTAAAATCTTGACTTAGTTTTCATCCCAGTACCTTTTTATATACCCTTTCCTTGATTAGTTCTTAACCGAGTATATATTTGACAGGCTCTACTACATTCTGTTCCATTTGGGAAGATGATAGTTCTTGATTTATTTGCTGAAGCGAAGCCCCTATGGAATTCATCCTCTCAGTTTCATGGCACTCCTTATATCTGGTAGTTAGCTCTTCTATTCAAAGTTGTAACATTTTATGTCTCTTGAGATGTTACGTCTTTGGATGTATCTCTTCCAAATGCTTCTTATATATCTATTTAGTGAATAGTATAGTCTTTTGTAAATACATGTGTAACTTCTGTTTATCAGGTGTATGCTGCACAACTTTGGTGGGAATATTGAAATGTATGGCATATTGGATGCAATTGCTTCAGGTCCGGTTGATGCTCGTATCAGTGTGAATTCAACCATGGTAAATAATGAGTTATTGCTTGTTACCACCATGCATTGTAAGCTTGATACATATTGTTGGGCCCATTTAACAACTTAAAATTTAAAAAAAAACTGGTGATCCAATATTGTATCAGATTAGACAATACATCATTTGTTTGAACCTCACTACCTTCCCAGTAATTATAATACTTGCATGTGTTTAGCCCACTTAGGGAGGAGACTCTAACCATGGTAAGGGTGCGTGCCGTGGATATAAATACTAAAGTAACCTCCCTTTTTAACATCACAAGCTTTTTGACAAGTTGGTGGCTAACAATTTACCAAAACCATAAGTTGTCACATACTTGTGTACGAGCTGTTAATAGCTGGCAGTTGAGATTTGTTCTCTGATTGAAGCAGTCAATGTCGTAGCTGAAACAAGAAAGAACCAGGCACACGCAAAAAAAAGAAGAAAAAAAAGATTCTGAAACTTCTTGTATTCAAAAATCTCTTCATTGAACCTGCCATTGAATCCTAAGGTGTTAACTATTATTATTTATGGATGACAAAAAAGATCAAGTATCTAAGAAGAACATTATATTCTAAACCTAGGCATGTTGGCATCAAAATAAAGATGGAAATGCTCTAGGAGACTTCCATTTGAATGTGTACTACTTGCCATTTTTTTTTGTACTTGTATTGATTGCCTCGTGTACATGAAATGCAAGAGTTTTTTTAATTTAATTCAGGCGCATTTATTTTTCTCACTGTGCTTGTTCACATAGGTTGGTGTTGGCATGTGCATGGAAGGAATAGAACAAAATCCAGTTGTATATGAGCTGATGTCTGAAATGGCATTTCGGGGTGATAAGGTTCAAGTTCAGGTAATTGAAGATCTGTATATTGTAATCTATACATGCTGGAGGACTTTTTACTTGCATTTTAATAATGGTCAGAACCTTTCTTCTTTCCTTACTGTGTAAGATGCAGTCCATTAGTTTAATGTATTATACAGGAGCACCAACACGGGTCTTGTTGTCTGACAAGGATAGTGCGGTCGAGGATTGCTAATGACCAGCTGTCTGACCAGAATGTGTTTTACGACGACCAGCTAATGCTGTGAGAAAATATTATGAATGTTATCACTGAGAAAGAAGAACAAAAATCTATTTGGCTTTTTTTTCGTTGTTTTAAGTAAATGTTTACAACGTGTTTACTTACCAGTTTCCATTTACAACAATGTTTCTATGAACATTTTTTCTTGTAACCACACCAGATGCTTAGTAACTTGAAGAAAGTGGGCCTATCAACTTTTATCCAAAAGTTTAAGCTCAAATACTCATTAGCAAGTAGGTATTATTACATTATATATCGCTTGTCATTACCCGCTTTCATTACCCACTCAATGTGGATGGGAGATACTACATTCTCTTTCACTTCTCTTACGCAATGTCCTTGTTACTCCTATGACCCAGTAACTTCCCTCGGTTGGCTAATAGCCTAATATGGATAGCAGCTTGTACGCAACCACAAAGAAACCCATACACAGGCAAATGGTTCACTATCCCACGGAATCTACCCCTCCTTAGAACCTCTACTCTTTTACCACAGTACCACATGGAATGAGAGTTGGTTTTCATTCCAACTGGAACATTCTCATCTTGAGCCATAATGATATTATTCGCTTTGGGGAAGACCCTTGGCTCACGGCTTTAAAACTCGTCATTGTTATGAAGGGGAGTGACTAACATATCACAAAAAACATTTCCTACCTAGGTGATATGGGTTGGAATGTTATGTGACACTACTACAGTGTCCTTCACAGGATGAGAGTTGGTTTTGGTTCCAACTGTAACATTCTCATCTTGAGCCATAATGATATTATTCACTTTGGGGCAGACCCTCACGGCTTTAAAACTCGTCATTCTTATGAAGGGGAGTGACTAATTGACATATCACAAAAAACATTTCCCACCCAGTTGATATGGGTTGGAATGTTATGTCAGATTCTTGTCCTTGAAGCCACTGTCCTCATGTGATACACAATGTAGCACTTAACTCTGCACAACACTACTCAATACTCTGCTCTTGCTTGTGGGACTCAAAAGGTGACTTGTACGGACTCTAGAGGTGCCCCCCATCATGTGACCCACACTCCGTAATGTTGGTCTTGGTTTAATACTAATGGTAATATCCTCATCTTGAACCAGAACAATATTGTTTGCTTTGGGTCAGGTCCTTATCGCTTTAAAATGTGTTGTTACTGTGAAGGATGTAAAGTCACTTGTATAGCCCAAAAACTTTCCTACTTAGCTGATGTGGTACTGGATAACACTTTTTTTTTTTTGCGCTTGTAATGACTTCTTGAAAACGTAGCACGATGTGTTAAAATAAATGCATACATATATTACATTTTATGGCCTTAGTAACCTCTTGGGATGCCTGTGAACTTAAGTTTCTAATTCAAGACATACGCGGACTATCAGGCCTACTAACCTCTCATGATTTGATTTGCCTTTTTGTTTTTAGTTTTTACCATAAATTTTGTTATGGAACTTCCTTCCACTATTTCTTAGATGCATGATGCTTTTGGCTTCAAGAATATGAGCACTTACAAGTATGCGATATTGCTAACATTTAATTTGTTAATTGTGCAGGAATGGCTGAAAAGTTACTCCCAAAGACGTTATGGCAAAGCACTTCATCAAGTTGAGGCAGCTTGGGAGATTCTTCATGGCACCATTTACAATTGTACGGATGGAATTGCTGTACGTGCTTTTGTTCTTTGAGATTACAAATTACATGTCCACTTTGATCTTTTCCTGTTTTATGATGTTTAAAGGTACTTATTTTAATTGTTCTTACCTGTTAGGGTTAGGTATATGGTTGTTCTCCTCATGTTTTAAATTTATCTTACATCAGAGTTTTTTTGGACACACTAGGACATTCCAGTGCACCATTGACTTGGTTCTGCATTGAACCCTTTTTTGTGAACATAATTGAGATTTTTGATAACAAAACACATTACTGATAGAGAAATGAGAAGGGAAAAATAAATCACTACGTTCAACAAAGTAGTTTTATGTTTGTTCCAGTATTAGATAAAACAAGGATATTTAAATACCAGTGAAGAATACATCTAATTTATCAAGAATCTTACATCTGCAAGCCATTACACGCTACTTTCAAAACAGAATATAAAGTGTCTTGGCTGTTGAAAACAGCGTCTGATTTCATATCTTGCCTCTTTATAATCCTTATGTACTGTGAGCACGAGGTACCATTGGCTTACATTTATGGATGCCTTATTGGATCCCTAAGGGCTTGTTTGTTATCTCAGATGGGATTGAATAGGATGGGTGGGATAAGTAATACTAGGGGACAATAATTTTTATTTTTTGTTTTTTATGTTAGCAGATTATGTATAGAATTATATACAGTGAGAAATTTAGTTCATATTTAGTTAGAGTGAGATAAAAAATGGGATAAGAATTGTAGAGTTGCTGTTGACTGTTGGATAAGGAGGGAAAATAATCCAAGCCTGACACTAATAATATAAGGGGGCCTGATATTAGTTATCTTGGGAATAGTCCAAAATTTACTGGACTATTAGTTTGAGTCTTGCGATACAAACGTGGGACTATTTATCCCAATCAGACAAAAAATTGGTGCCCCCCCATCCCCTATCCTATCCCGTCCACCTAGTCCCCCGAAAGAAGCATGGCCTAAAAAGATATAATACTTTTTGTTCCCAATTTCAGTAGCTAAGTTAACAACAATATGTGTTGCATGGTTATGCTTCAGGTCCATCTAAACTGATAATCATTTTTTCCCAAATTTATTTGTTGTAGGACCATAACTTAGATTTCATAGTTAAATTTCCAGACTGGGATCCATCGCTACCCGTATCATCTGACATACCAGGACAAGACCAGATGCGAATGCTCCTCGCACCACAAGGATATCGAAGGATCCTTTTGGGCAAAACAAGATCTCCTTTACCTCATGCGCATTTATGGTATTCTACTCAGGATGTAATCAATGCATTAAGGCTATTCCTTGATGCAAGAAGTGATCTGGCTGGAAGCCTCACATATAGGTAAAAGTTGCACAGTAATTACATATGTAGGACTGGAGATTCTAAATACACACTTTATTGATGAGTACACCCACCAGTACAAGTGTTTATGCATCGTGTACAAGTGTCTCAATGCATATGGTGGGTGTACTAAGCAAAAGCGTACGTGTTTTTAGTAACTCTCAAGTCTAGTGTAGGATCCCAACATCCCCTCTCCCAATTTATTCTTCCAAGTTACTACCTGGAGCATGCAGCTGGAAAACATGCTAAAAATTATATTGGCATCTTAGCAAAGAAACACTAACAACAATATTCTGTAGAAATGGCACCGGTTTTTATTCAAAGCCAGGTTCTTGGGTTGTATACCCCTTTTCTTTTATTTCTCTCTTCAAATGTCGTGATTGAAGGTGGTTCATGATATAGATAAAGAAAGCGGTCGCATATTGAATAGCGATGGGAATTGGAGAATGAAAAGAGGAATGAAAGAAGGTTAAATCATTTAACATTTCACACATCTTAATTGATTTAAGCTCTCATAGCACATCGAAGTTATCGGGAAAGATACAAGAGAATAGAGAGAATAAAGAATAGGAAAAAATGAGAGATCACAGTATCCAACTATGGCTGGGTCCTATATTTTATCAAATTAAAGGGTGTCCAAGTTTAGCTAAAACATGAGGGTTTTACACTAATGGTAGAAATTGATGAACACAAATTTCAGATAGCACTAACATGTATATAACTTTTTGACAGGTATGACTTGGTTGACTTGACTAGACAAGTATTGTCAAAGCTAGCAAACCAGGTATATTTGGACGCAGTTACAGCTTTCCGAGATAAGGATGCAGAAACTTTGAGTTCCGAGAGCAAAAAATTCCAAGAACTCATCAAGGACATTGATAAACTTCTTGCTGCCGATGATAATTTTCTACTTGGAACTTGGCTTGAAAGTGCAAAAAAACTGGCTTTGAATCCTAGTGAGATGAGGCAGGTGAGAATGAAATAGTTTTTCCTCTCGTATTAATGGTACTTATTCAAAAGAACCCAACTTGCCTTGTAATTACGCCCAATATCTCTCCGTAGCCTTTTATTTGTTGAGTGAACAAAAAAAATAAAATTAAAATAAATTAACTCAACTGAAAGTTGAGATGACTCACTGGGTTCTTGCAATTTCCAAGTTACTCTTATTTCTTCTTTGTTGGCTTTGTCACACGACTCATCTTGACAGAACTTGTGAACCTACATCAATTTACACAGAATTCAACCACATAAATTGATCTTAATAAAGTCATCTATATGTATACAGGGTGTACATGTATTGTGGGGCCTCCATGCATATAGATCAGTTTCTGTACTTGGTTCTATGGCTGGCTCTGTGCATGTAGAAAAACTATATCAAAATTGGACCAAGTTATAGGCCAGGTTTTGCATATTGAAAATTAATAGAGACAAATACCTCAAAATGTCTTGCCTTTCCCTTCTCTCATTGCTTCAGTATGAGTGGAACGCAAGGACGCAAGTGACAATGTGGTTCGACAATACAGCATCCAATCAGAGTAAACTTCATGATTACGGTAAATTAACTCTCTAAAAAATTCCGATGCTTCTATTTGTTCAATAGTTATTATGCTTTGCTATTGGTTGGTGGAATAATACCATTTTTAAACCTATTCATGATCAGCCAACAAGTTCTGGAGCGGACTTTTAGAAGATTACTATCTACCACGAGCCTCAACTTATTTCAATCATCTATTGGAAAGCTTGGAAGAAAATGAGAGCTTCAAGTTGGGGAATTGGAGAAAAGAATGGATTGCATTTTCAAACAAATGGCAAGAAGGCAATGAACTTTACCCCGTAAAGGCGCGAGGAGATGCCCTTTCTATTTCAGAAGCATTGTATGAGAAATATTTTGGCAAATACAAGTAATTGTAGATGTACAATGCTCGGAGTTGTTCCAAATCCTTTTAGCCTCCTTAGGCCATTATTTGGTTGGAGGACTAAATTTGTAGTATTAATAATGTATTTGAATTGTTAGTACGCGAACTAGTTTAAATGAGATTAATATTGTAATTTGTTATGAATAAATAGTTCATTGTTTGGGTTTTGCATTATTCACGTGGGTTTAAAGATAGTAATGTACATAAATACCTTTGAAAATAGCCGTTAAAAAAAAAAAAAACCCTTGAATAGTTCCAAGTTTGATGGAGTTGTGATGTAATTATAGGGATAATCTTGTCTTTCGCTCATTTATCCCACCAAGCCATAGTTAAAGGACTAAAAAATCCCACCATTATCTTGGGATTGAATTTATCCCATGAACAGGCGTTAAGTTAGCTGAGTGAGTTTTAAAATCTCTATAAATTGGCTAACCAAACAAGGCATATTCAGGATTATCATAAAATATTCCGGTTCCACCCTCACAATACCCCAACTAAACAGGGTTAGAAATTTGTTATCTACTGTATTGGCTTCGAACATCAACCTGGATTGGGAATTGCAGGGAAGAGATGGATGTTTAGCTGAGTGATCTAATTTGTGGTGGTACTCTTGGGGACTGCCATTAGACAACCCAACGGAGCTGGCTTCAATGCTTCCAATGCCGATGTTCTAAATGGTTTGGCCATACCAAATCAGACCATTGTGATATGGCCAGACCATTTAGAACACCGGCATCGGAAGCATTAAGGCCCTGTTTGTCTAAGATTCCGTTTAGTTGTTAGGAAAATCATACGAAAAAGTAATTTACAAGAAAAGTGAAGTGAAGGAAAAGAAAGAAAAAAAAAATATAAAGTTTCGTTACTTGTTTAGTTTGCAAGAAAGTTGATAGAAAATTTAATCCCGCGATGCATAATCGTATACTTTTTACAATATTTGTTTAATGGGAAAATGTCTCTAGTAAGAAAAGTGTTTTATTGAGACTCATATTTTCGTGTATAACACATATACAGAAAAATAAAACGATCATTTTTTTATAACTTAATAATAATTTTATTAAAATTATGTCAAACTAAATAACATATTATTTATCATTTGCTTATCTTACTCTTAACCAAATGCTTTCGGATAAAAAATATTTTATTAATGATTTAATTTATAATACTCTAAGTACTAATAATTTAACACAAAATGCATACACAGCCAAGGACGGACTGAGGGGGTGGCGGCCTGGGGGTGTTATTTAATAGTATTAGTCATAAATATTTTAAAATTATGTCGTGAGAAGCAGGTAAGTTTGTGATTTCCACAAGGTGCGGCCACAAGCTGTAATAAGTCGACTGGATGTGGCTAATAAAACACTCAAGTGTAAAATACAATGAACTCCTTGAGATTTGATTGGATGATATTATTACCTTTGATTTTAAAAACAATTATTAGTCCACTTCTTAAGTTTGAAGTTAGATTATAATTACCTCCTTATGATTAACTAAAAGCTAACAGAGTCTGAAATTTTGCTTATTCATCTCAAAATGTTAATATTGTTCATTTTATAGTTATATACTCAAATAACTAAAATAAAGTTTTATTTTTTATTCAATAAAATGTATTTTTTATTGTATTTTATATATTTATGTTAACAATTGTGTTCTACAAAATCGCCAACAACTGTAACAAAAAGCCTTTTTTGGTTAATTTGTTAATAACTTATTGCTATCTTCAATATACCATGCAAAAAGGGCTTATCAAGCCACACCACAAAATTGCAGGCTAATCTAGGACATGAGATAGATTATGCAACACCTTTGGAAAGGAAATACCATTTTTTTTTCTTTCTAAGTTTCTAACATTTTATTCTCAAAGATGAATGGAATGGTTCTGAAAGATTACACATTATGAAGGAATCATGCCAGAATTTACATAAAGAAAAGACAAAAGGGGAAAAAAAAAAAGAAGTGCTCCCCTCTTCAAAAGCAACATGAAAATACAAAGATAAATAGGAACCAAAAAAAAAAAAGAAGGATATTGTGGTTTGTTTCTTTCTTCCTCAATCCGTCCCGTATCAACAAATACATTTGTCTCTAAACCAGCTCCATTAGGAGAGGGTCCCCCGCAGCCATGGCTCTTACTAATTTTATGAACTCTGGTTCACTATGCACACTCCACGGGTGCACCGCCGGTACTTGCGCAGAATAGAACTGTGAAGAGTTACTTGATAGTGCTTGTGTCTCGTACATCATTGTACTAAGCACGGAGTCAAAATTTCGCGGCGAATCCATAGCCATGAAGAACATTGGCACTGCAACCTTGTGGTGGATTTCTAAATTGCCCACTAGATCTACGAGCTCGATTAAATCCGCCACAAAATGCCGAGGTATGTAGAACACCTCAGAACTGCATAGGGTGAGGCTCTGGTCACTTGGGCCACTTTCTTTGTAGTTAACCTGAAAGTGTACTGGCATTGTGCTCACTACTTCCTTCAGCATATTTGCTTGTTTTAAAAACCATGGGTCATTCCCAGTGATTGGCACAGTAGTCCAAGAGTGTGGCACCTGCAAAAGACAAAATGAGAGAGAGAGAGAGAGAGAGAGAGAGAGAGAGAGAGAACACTGTTCAGTACATACTAGATTATATTATTAATCTCATCCATAATAGTCTACATACTAACAATCTAGAATCTCGAATACACAATTAATCCCAAATCCCACGAATTTAATCCTTCAACCAAGATAAATAGCCCATTGTTTGGTTTGACATTATTCATGTGGGATTAAATATAATTATGTACAAAAATACCCTTAAATAGTCCTGTGTTTGATGGAGTTGTGATGTGATTATAGGGGTGATCTTCTTTTTCACCCATTTATCCCACAAGCCATAGTCTCAGGATTAAAAAATGCACTCTTCCTGTGGGATAGGATTTATCCCACGAATGGGGTATTTAGTTAGTTGAGTTGGCGTTTTAAACCTCCATAAATTGGCCAACCAAACAAACAATATTCGGGACTACTATGAAATAGTCCAATCCCAACCCCCACAATACCCCCCCAACCAAACACGGCGGCTTAATTACCTTGTTGGTTATCCAAAGCTTTGCTTTGTCTGCTTGCAACAAATTCCAGTAGTTGAGAATGGTATTGTCCTGAAGGAACAGGAATCCTTCTGTGCTAGTAAACCTGTTAAATAACTTGGGCAAATACCTGCCAGCCATTTCCAGTAGCATTAACAAAAGAGATCAATAAAATGGATTTCTGCAGACAAAAAGATAACAATAATTGGTGTAAAAAGAATTATCTTCATTAAAAAACATACACATGGTTTAAAAATCCACATGACTCCATGTTGATTGCAGTTCATATAAAGCATGAATACAAGCTTACATTTGCAAGTAATATTGTAGCTCCATTCCTAAATGTCCTTGAAAGAAAATAAAAACAATATTATAATTTAGATAAACCTCCCTACCCTCTCTCTCTCCAGCCAATGAACAAGTCAGCTACAAATTGATGAAATAAAACAACCAGGCCATCCCAGAGAGATCAAGATAAGATCAACATCTCCGACATCAATTTTAACTGAAACAGTAATTCATAAATACCTGTGCATACTAGGACATGCAATGCCAATTGGTCAAAACATGCCCATTGGCATAAATGTCAAGTTTAAGGATCTTCCCATTAGTTGCCATAAAAACAAAGAACCTCACCACCTTTAAGGGCCTTTTTTTTTTGTTTTGTTTTGATTTATTATTATTTTTGCCCGGGGGTGGGGGTTGGTACTCTTTTGTTGATATTGAATTTTGAACTATTTATAATGAAGTAGACTATGCATTTTTATTTCATGTCAGCTACATTTATGTTTTATACATGCATTATTCACTTATTGTTGTATAAAATATAAAAAGAAAAAAAACATAACAATACAAAAAAAAAAAATTCGTGATATGATAACAAGTTGAAAACTATGGGGTATGGTATTGGTGTATTGCTTGCAAAACACTATTAACCAAGAAGATATGCGTCAGCATCTTACTCATCCACTTCTAACTTATTGAATACATTGTTCCCCGAGAACTTCATGCGTTTTTATTGAATATGTTGTTGCCAAATATTTTTTCTTGGGGGCGGATTCTGCATACTTTAATTTCTTCTTTAACTTTCCTAGCAGTGTCTCTAATCAGGAAAATTAGATGTTCCCTATTCATATATTGGCACCTTTCAAAATTGTCTAGTTAGGTGGTCATTATTCAGAAAGAAACTAGTAGGGCTTCATCAAAAAGTCTTATAACTAAAAGAGAGCAAAAATAAAAAAAAACTCTAAGAGGAGATGATTGAACAATGTAGGAGTTAGAAATGTGGGCCAGAGGCTTAGAGAGAGAGAGAGAGAGAGAGAGAGAACTTAAGGTTTATTTTATTATATAGGAGGAATGAAAGAAAAAGTTCAATTGACTTGAGGACAAGTGGCTTCTCCTCATTGGCTCGATAGATTGAAGCATAGCCCCATTTTTAGTTCTAGGTTCAAACCATGTGGTTCGTATCATGGGACCTATAGAAGTTGGCATGATGTGGAAATAGTGATATCATGAAGGTCATCAAATGGTAAGTATGATGTGCTTTGCGATGTCAGATGCCTAGATTAATGCCCTCTCTCTATGACCGGTCAAGATGGAGCTGCCCTCGGGAAGGGAGCCTTCAAGCCACATATCATCTTTAATTTTGAGCAGAGGTATCTGAGACATGCTCCCACCCTAGTGTAGTTGTGAGTGATCATTTAAGGGAGTTTTCTAGGTGAAAGGAGACATCAAGTTGGAGCGTGGCCGAGCAGATAAGAGAATTTGATGGTTGTGGGTCTGTAGAATAAAAAGGAGTTGTGGGGGAGACAACCCAGCAAAGGTCGGTTAGCCATGTCAAGGCAGGTCGAGCTGCGTTGGCATCAAGTATAGTTCGATTTGCCCAACGCTTGAATAGCCCTCTAGTACTTTGTAAGGTAGCCAATGGGTCGAGGGCATTTTAGGCCAAGTCCAAGTTTAGGGTATTCTATAAGCCCTTAATTAGGCTAGACTTGCTACCCCAAAAGTAGTTCATGAGATGGCAATGAGTTGAGAGACTTATTTTCTAAACAACGAGGGCACTAGGGCGGCTTGCTTGTAGGAGGGTAGGCAAGCCAAGGCAGCTCAGTCATTAGGAGGTAGGGCAAGCCAGGGAAGCTTGCTTGTTAGGAGGGGTGAGATGAGCCTGGCGGCTTGCTCGTTAGGAGGCGAAGCAACCAGAGGCAGCGGCAGTGGTGGTGATGGATTCAATGGCAGCAGAGTGGTGGTGGGGTGCCACTAGTGGTAGTGGAAAGGGTGGAATTGTTTGCTTCCTTAAGTCTGGAAAACATTTACTACCTCTTAAGCATTAGAAAATGTTTTTTTTTTCCATTAACGATAGAAAACGTTTTCCATTGATTTTTGTTTTTCATTGCACAAAACATATTAAAAAAATACAGAAAATATTTTTTGAAAAACATTTCCTCCCAAAACAAATGAAGCATTAGACTTGCAAAAAATCTTCCGGTTAGACTTCAATATACAGAAAGTTAAAAGGTTCATTTGTTCCTTGAGGTCTAATTTGTATATGTATGTATGTGTGTGTGTGTGTGTGTGTGTGTGTGTGTGTGTGTATATACTTGAGATAACAGGATCCTTATCTTAAATAGTCTAATGCACTTGCAAGGAACCTACATTGAAAATAATTTCTTTCCTCATTTTTGTTTTCACTTCACAGAGTGTTTTTTTGGTTTGCGGAGTATTTAGAAGGGCCAATTCGCCATTATATTTCAATTATATCCAACTAGCAACATACTGATTACCACGAGCTGTTCAGACTTGCAAAAATGAATCTTAGAATTTATGCTTATGAAAAGGTGATATTGACTTGGCATAGTGTTGTAATAACTTGATAGAGAAGAGACTCTTGAGCTTCTGTATGAACTATGAAATAGAGAAGTACCACTAAGAAGCTGATATAGTGACAGAGAAATCATTTGGAATATGTGGATAAAGCAAAGTATGTCAAAATGTACGTACTTATATACTTGATCCAACTGGCTTTCCTCAATTGCTAGGTCTGCATCAGCTTTCATAGACAGAATAACCACAGTTTTAAATATCCGACCATAAAGCAATCTCCATTCCAAAGCTGTGTGTTCCACAGGCCCACTAACAAACATGATGAGCACAATGTTGCCAAAATTCTTCCTCCACCGAATCAAATTCCCAATTTCGTAATTCACAGTTCCTGATTCCTCTACCCCAAGATGCACAGATGGTAGCTTTTGAGGGATGAATTCCCTTCGATACCCATCACCATCACTTGTCCTTTCCTTATCCAACTCTACCACCATCAATCTTGGCAGAAGGTACCCAACACCAAGCAAATCCTGAAGCCAAGCAGCCGTAAACTTCACATCCTTCTCATTCCAAAAACCTTCTTTTGCCATCAAATAACTCAACTCTAAAATCCTCTCAGACAACATTTGCTTTCCAGACTTCCACGAAACCAAAAACTTAAGAAGACCACTCACATTTACATGGAGATCCTTCTCTTCTGAAAATGGGTATATTTCAATTTGATCGTACCTATGAATTGTGGGAGGATAAACCATAACCGAGCCACCAATCTCCCACAACAGCCTCTGTGCCCAGTAACCTCTCAGTACATCAGAAGCCATAGTACTAACAGAAACAGGAAGCATCAAAGCCCAAAATGCATTATAATGGAACATTGAATTGAATGAATTGATTGGCACCATCATACCTTGAGGCAAAGCAACTTTTGGGGCATGCTCATCAAACCTTATATCAAATGCTTCTGCACCTAACTTTCGGGTGGAATAGAAAACCGAATCAACATCCGGCAGACCATTAGATATACCCTGCTGTATATATTGCTTCCCACTATTCACTTCAGTGTAAAATTCTTCATGCCCAACTTCACCTACATTCTCTAGTGGCAAACCCCTAGGCCAAACTGACCTTTGCCCAAAATGAATGTATGGATTCACAACAGTCCGATTCGAGTTTACATGACCATACTGCAAAACTCTCTGCTGCTCTGCAACTACCTCCTCCAAATCCAAATCAAAATGCTTTCCAAGGTCCCCACCAATCACTTCCCCGCGGTCATCGGCATCAAAAATCCTCTTGGCACTGTGTTGAATTGCAAAAAGGTACCCAACACTCTTCCTAACATAAGAATCATAAGGTAGGTAATCCACCACTCTGAACCCCAAATTGGCTTGTTGTTCCATTGACAAGAAAATCACACCCTTTAGCTCCCAATCCTTTGGAGTCCTCGAATTACCCACTGCAAGAACTTGCCAACCCTTCATCTTCACAAGAGCACGAAGTGAATTGGTTGGGTAGTCGGAGACAGAAACTACAATCCATTGATCCGAGTGAAAGGAAGAGAAAGGTGAGGACTTATCTACGATGGGAGGGATTGAATTGTAGTGAATTTCAGGGAATTCGATCTTTTGAGGATGTTTCGGCTGGTGGGTTCTGTAGCACAGGAGGGTGGTGGGGTCGCCGGCGCTGAGGAGAAAGAAGAGGGATGCAACGGTGAGGGCTAAGAGGGAAATGGTGAAGATTTTGGAGGAGTTCTCGGATACCCATGTGGTGAAATCTAGGCTTTTGGGCTCTGGGAAGCGATCTGATAGTGGGACTTGCTTGGATTTGAGGTGGGGTTTTGAAGGTTTTGTGGGTGACTGATCTTGGACCAACAATGAACCCATAATATACAACTCAAATAACTTGAATTCAAAGCTATTTTTAACTTGTACGTCGCTTGAATTTGCTTCTTTCTAACTTCTCAAACCCTCAAAACACAAATTGAAACAATCTTTTTCCCTCTCAGAATCTCAATGCAACAATGTGAGTGAGTTGCTTTGGTGATCTGTGATTCCACTGCCGACAAGTTCGTTAGAGAGATATTTACGAGGAAATGCCATATTTACTCGGGCAGAAAACACGTGGAAAAGAGGGCTAACCTGACGAAGCTGGGCTTTGATGGAGCTTGATCAAGAAGCTATCTTCGTCTTCGATCTAACCACCGGTTGGTGATGGTGATGGTGATGGTGATGGTGATGAGGTCATTGTATACCCAGTGACCCGTTGCCACTCATACACTACTGTTAACAGTAACTGTTAAGTTGTGAGGCCATCTCCAATGGTATCGTTAAGACTGATTTTAGCTTCGGTTTTAAAAAAATTAATTAATTTTTAGATAAATTACACTTATATTATTTATATTTTAAGATAATAAAATTGATATCTCTTCTACTCTTTAAAATATTACTATATTTTTTTATATTTTTATTTATATAATATTTAATTTTAATAAAAAAATATCAGTATTATTATCTTAAAATACAAAAAACATAAGCATAATTTACGCTTAATTTTTTTGTCTCAAATAGTTTAGCTAATTTACGCCTAAATTTTTTTTGTCTCAAATAGTTTAGCTAATTTAGTTTTAAAGTGTGTTAAGGTCTTTATTTTGTTAACTATATTGGTATAAATAATCATGACACCAGCAAGCTTCAAAAGTGGGATCCATAAATTTAATAATAATAAAAAATGAGAAATCTAAAAAGTTACCGTTGGTGAAGTCAATTGATGGGACTCAATTTTTATTTGAAGTTGTACAGTTAATACAATCACAACTAGCAAAATGCTAATCATTATTTATTGAGCAATAGATAATAAATTTATAACATATAAATATTTATATAAAATGTATTAATATTTATAAAAATAGTAAATTTTATATTTAAATATATATTAATATTAATTTTTTTTTATTTTTATTATTTTATTAATCATCACCTATTGAACAGTAATTAACACGCCCCTATTAATTATACTATTAGAGCACCTGCTAGATTAATAATAACTTAATACACAAAATTAGGTCTCATTTTATATATATTTTTATCATATAACAACTAATTTACCATCCAAATTTAATACAATCATTTGAAATGGCATGAGAAGGCTAATATGTACTATTCCTGTTTGGGACATTTAAAAGAGTTTAATTTTTAAGAAGTTTAGTTTTTTTATAGAAAGAATGTAAAATTATTTGTTGAAATAATTTTTAGAGAAATTTAAGAATTAGTCTTTTTTTTAGTTCTCATTAGAATTTTAGTTCTGTCATATTTATTTTATTAATTTTAGTCCCATCATAAATTGGGATAAAATTTTATAATTGATTTACTCATATTTAAAAGATTTAATTATTCTTTTCTATCATATTTGAAATTTGAATTTGAGTAATCTAAACTCCAACAATCTAAACCCTAGTCGCCGCATCTATATTCCTCATTTCTTATCCTAGCAGTATCATTTATCTCTCTCTCTCTCTACAAAACTGAAGCTCCTCTAGCCTCTCGTTGCTGTCGTCGCCCCTCGCTGCCGACACGAGCCACCTCCATCGTAGCCAAATCTCGCCATGACTGCCATGGCCAGATCTCCTTGTCGCCCCTCACCACTGCCTCTACCCAAACCTTCGCCGCCTTTATGTTCATCATTCTCCACCATCACCACCTGCCCCTCCGCCACCACCCAAACATCTGCCGGCTTCATCCCCTTCCTCCTCGCGTGCGAGCAGCTTACAGAGAGAGCAAGGCGTCGTTCTCCATCGTTGTCATCCTCCATCGAAGACTTTCAACTGATACATGTATCAGTTGTGTTTGTGACGTAGGATCAGTGAAAAATACAAGAAAGACTATCAATTGATACATCTATCAATTGTGTTTGCGCTACAGTGATTAAGAAAATATAAGGCAGACTATCAACTGATCATCTATCAATTATGTTTGTGATGCAGAATCGAAAAAAAACACAAGGCATACTATCAACTGATACATCTATTAGTTGTGCTTGTAATGTAGAATTAAAAAAAAACACAAGGCGTCTTTTCAATTGATACATCTATCAGTTGTATTTGCGCTACAGCAATGACGACGACACCTTGACGACGATGACGGCGATGCTTCGATTGGCGGCGACGATGAAGGACAAAGATGGTGAAAGAGTTAGGACTGTAGTGATTGCAGAGCGAGATTTTGGAAGAGATTTTTTGAGCGAGATTTTAGGAGAAATTTTTTATTCCTGTTTAGGAAGGGATTTGGTCAATGTAATCTTCTGAAAATGTAATTTAAGGATATTTTCGGTAAACATTAATGTTGTGAAACTAATTTTATTTAAAAAGTTATATAAAACTAATCCTTAAATATCAATTAATAGTTGGATTTTTGCTAAAATTTCTCTAATTTTTAAAGTAATTTTTTGAATTTTTTGGTTAAAATGTTTAATGCATTTTTATTTTTTATTTTTAAGATGTAGTATTTTGAATAATAACACGACTCCTTTTTTTTTTGTATTTAGGACTAGAGTTGATTTTAAAATTGAGTATTAACAGGAGACGACCCACAAACACAAACCTAGCCCATGACTCAGGGGCCTAGCCCGAAGGCCCTGCTTAAAAGAATCCCTTCAGGTTAGCCCCACCCCCCATGCTCGGCCGGGGACACCAAAAGTCTTGATCGAGGTAGGCGTTGTAGACATCCCAATTTGGCTCTGCCTAATATTAGGTGAATTCGATGATGAAAATAGCTGGAATGGTGCTTCAACTCGATCATCGGGAGATGATCCAAGCTCGGTATTTGAACCTAGAACTTTCAAACCAATGAAATTTTGTCAAACCACTAACGACTTGTCGTGCAAGTCATTTTCAAAAGTGGCAACCACCATGTTCATTGCAGCGACCGTCAATAGAACCTCTTGAAAATCCTAGCAAAAAATAGCGACCGCCACCTTCAACATGGCGACCACCAACTTATATTATGGCGACCACCAATAGAACCTTGTGGAACATTTTTTAAACATGGCGACTGCTATTTTCAACCTAGCGACTGCCAACTCCAAATGGCTTGACATGTTCCAAAATTTGGTAGCATCTCATTGGTTGAAGAATTCTATAAATACCGTATTCCTGGTACGTTTTCAAGGACAGAATTTTAGAGAGAGGTTTAGTGAGAGAAGCTCTGTCGAGTCACCGAGCAATCCGAGTCCCGACGCCGAAACCTTACCGAAATACCAAGAGCCGAACCTCCGACGCCTATATTGAAGCCAAACTTGGATCTTGAGGATTGAATCATTTGCGCCATTCCCTTGACTTGAGGATTCTTTTGCAATCCAAGAACCTCGTTTGGATCCCGATCTTTCTAACTCCATTCCCTCTCTTTTGGAGCGATCGGGTTAAATCCAATTTCAATTCACGTATTTCTTTCATTTATATAGGTAACCTTGTTTTTTATTTAATTTGCTTTATTTAATTTAATCGCTTTAGTTAATTTCTTAGTTTACACTTTAACACTAAGTACATTGTTATTTTTCATCAATTTAGTGCTAATATATTTTGACAATTACAACTTATTAATGCTATTAATTATTAGTCTAATGCCCTTATATTTATGTGAATGCAGTCACGAATACTGCACTCACATTTGAATTAAGTAGTTGTACCCTTGTTTGTTAATTAGTTTAATTTCAATTGCAAGCATTTATTTTCTTTGTTTTTTTTTTCTTTTAACATTAGTTCAATGTCCCTCTATCTTCTTAGAATTAGTTTAAAATTATTTTATTAGCATTTTTTTTCTTTTAATAGTAGTGTAATTTTTTAATATTTTTTTTCTTATAATGTAGGTTTATTTTTCTTTTTAACGTTCCATTTCTTTCTTTAATGCTAATGTTCCATTTTATTTTATTTTAGTTTAATGTTCTTTTTCTAGCTTTATTTTTCTTTTCTTTTCTTTTCTCTTAATATTAGTATAATTTTCCTTTCTAGTATTAAATTTTCTTATAATATTCTATTTTCTCTTCTTTTTCTTTTTAGTGTTAGTTTAATTTTTCTTTTTTTAGTATTTCCTTTCATTTAATGTTAATATTCGTTTTTCTTATAAAATTTTATTTTATTTTTTTATCTTCTTTTCATAATACTTATTTTATTTTTATTTTAAACTCAAAAATCACAAAAAACCTTTTAGACTAGATTTCTTTTTCTAAGTGTAATTTCCTTTTCTTGTATTTGTTTTATCATTATTTCTTTTAAAATATAAATAGTAAAATTTTCTTTTATTAATAAGCATTTTCTAGCCTTTTCATTTTAGTATGATTTTTTTTATAATTTTTTTATAATTTTTTTAAACCTTTAAATTCTCTTTGTTATGAAATCCTTATTTTTAATATCTTTATTAGTAAGTTTTCTTTTAATGTAGGATTTTCTCTTTTATACATTTCTTATTCTACATATAGTATTTCTTTTATTAAAAATTCATCATGTTACTGCTAATTTAGTTTATTTTGATAACATATATATTTTAGTTATTTTCTTTGAAACCATGCTTAGAATAGATTAGCTTATTTTGTAGCAATTTATGTTTAGATAAACTCAGTAATTTCTAGCACATTTTTTTGTTCTTTTACTTGCATCATGCTAGTCCAGGTTGTTTTAATAATATTGTATACATGTGTACTCTATGTATCTTTTAGTTAGAAATTGCATGCCATAAGACTTAGAATTTTTCTTTTGTGGGAGACCCTGATCCGTTTTTTTTTTGGTATTTTTCGACGTGTATTTTTTGTTTTCGATTTTGCATGTTTATATGCGTTTTGATGGATGATCGGGGTTAGATATGCATGCGGGGTAGGTTTTCGGAGTTGTGGGGTGTTGTGGTGCGAATTTCAAAAATTCAAAAAAATTTTTTTTAGAAACTTATAAATATCTGGAGTTAGATATTTTTAAAAGATATTTTCAAAACTTCTCTACTAAGTTTCTTTCATTTTCTCTCAGCCTTCTCTCAAACTTCTCGGGGGTTAGGGCTTGGTTTTCGATTATCTAACAGCGGATCCTTACTATTGGCATCGTGGTCTACGCATCCATCTGGACAGAATTTCATTCTAGCGAAGCACGATTTTGCACGTGATTCGAGGCGTCGAGTTTTTAACTCACCGAGGTAGGATCCTTAACTCTCATATCTTATAAGGGTGCTACGTGTAATCGTGCATATTTTTACTAGCTATATTGCTTGAGATCTGATTTTGTTTTAAAGTTGGAATTTGGGTAATTTAAAACCATTTTTCGTCGATTTTGGTAGATGAAATCGGGTGTCGGGTATTTCTTTTGAGGTTTTGGTGTTAGGCCTGGCCGTGTGGATGTCTGAGGGTGTTGAATGAGAGTTTGGAGGCTTTGATTTGAAGGTTTGGAGGCTGAAATCGTAGTGCAAAAATGATTTATGGGCAAAGTCAGTCGACTGGATCATAATTTTGGGAGGTCAGTCGATTGACATGCTTCTATATTGGGTTTTTGGCTTTTCCCGAGAGTTTTCAGTCGACTGGGGGTTGGGGTCCAGTTGACTGAGGTTCTGGGCTGTGTGTTGGTGGTTTGGTAGTTGGTTTCTTGGTTTTCTTTTGGTTTCCAACGGTATTCAATTGATTAGTTATGGGATTAATTAATTGAAATACTGTTGAATTCTTTTCGGGGTTCGATTGGTTGTGTGGTGGTTTCAGGAGTCGTGTCGTGGCTTCGAGTGTTGGTTAGATGACGTCCTCAGGGATGACGTGCATGATTAGATGTGGGTGTGGTGCACGGTTAGGTGCGTGATTCGCCGTTGGGTTTGTGTTGGGAGCGAGTGGGCGTCGTGGGTTTGTGATGGTTGTGTTGGGTGTGTTTAGGGCTCGTGGTTCTTTTGGAAAAAAGATGTTGATTTGTGAAAATCGGGGCTTATGGGTTTAATGTTGGCCTCCCAGTTAGGCTCGGTGTTGTGGGTTGCTGGTTGTCCATATGATTGGATGTCGGTTATGTGGCGTCATGATGTGAAGAATATATATGATTTTATGCATTTATAACTTAGTTTTATTTATGCATGATGTAAGACAAAAAATGTGATATTACGTGATATTAGCATGTACGTTAGCTCTGGCTAACGATGGGTGGAAACGTGGCCCGATGAATGTTAGCCCGGGCTAACGATGGACGAAAACGAGGTTCGAGATCTGTTAACCCTGGTTAACAATGCATGTGTGCGTGTGCGAGTATCGGAAGGATGAAAACGTGGTCCCAACGACGCACTTGTGTGTGAGTATATGAAGAACGAAAACGTGGACCTGACGATGCAGGTGTGCATGAGTCTGAAGGATGAAAACGTGATCCTAAAGACGTGTGTGTGTGAATCTGAAGGACGAAAACGAGGTCCTAAAGAGGCATGTGTTGTGTGTGCTGCTCATAGTGCATTGGGCGTAGTGCATGGATTGCACGAGTCATTTCCGGTTGTTGTGGAGCTGTTGTTGGGGCTTGGTAGAGCCGGTTTAGATATGTATTCATGTGCTGCATACATATACCTATTTTTCTTTGGGACTCGTGCGAGTTGTGTTATCAAATTTATTTTTAAACTATTTTATTGGCTCTGATGAGTCGTGATCTAAAACTATTTTCAAAACAGTTTTAAGGCTTGAAAGAGAGTCGAAAACTACACATCATTTTGCTAGCATGCTTAGCTTATATTGCATACTTTGTTTAGTTCCTGCTGAGCTTTGGCTCATGGTGTGAAATTTGAAATATTTTTCAGGTACCAGTCACGCAAGTTGATTCGGGGTTGCTGGAGGGGCGGAAGACCTACAGTCTTTCTTTTATTTCGTTTTGAACATGTATGCTGTAACATGTTTTTTGGAAGTTGGACCGTGTAATGTAAAGCCGTTGGGCGATTATATACAATGCATGTATGGCTTATTTTGAGAGAGTATTCTCGGGTTGGGTATTATATTCGGTTGCATGTGGGTGTTTCACGTGACCCGGAGTTTGGAACGTGACATTTTGATACCTATTTTATTTAGTGTTCTATATACATATGTTATGTATTTTTCATATTTAATTTTGAATGCTCTCTTTTTGCCTCTAAGTTTTTTATTTGCATGTATTTGATAAATCTTATTAAAGAACCAATGATGATTAGTAGAGGCCAGCCTTACGATTGGGTGAACGGGGTGCCTAACACCTTCTCCAATTCATACCTTAGCCCCCGAACCCTCTTTCTCTGGTTAAACATTTGAAAGATCAGTAACTATTTTTATTTTTTTTTGTTTTTCTCAAAAACTAAGTGGCGACTCTATTTTCAACAAAAAAGAATTTTCAAAATTTGACTTTCAAGGTGTTAAAATATTTTTTAAACATCTTTAAATTTCTTATTTTGATCATTTTCAAAAACCTCTAAATTCCGGTGCCACAGTATTTTTTGGCGACTTCGCTAGGGATTAATTTTTAAAATCAAATAAGAGGGATAGACTTGAAAACATCATTGGTTCTTAATATGTATTTCTCATTTTAATTTTTGAATGCATCTGCATTGTTCTTCAATCCCCCTTGTCTGGTCGACCAAATGCCCTGAACGTTCATCCGTTTCGAAAATTGTTAGGAGGACGAGAAACCCTTACAACTGTACGCTATCATAGGTGCAGTAAAAGAGTTCGGACGTACTATTTGATCATGTCCTGCACCACTCCAGGCATAAGAGGTATATACTCAGCTCTATTCAGAAGATACCCTATTTGATTGACCAAAATTGGCTATTTGCATATAGTAGCTTAGAACTCCCCATTAGGTGCTGCTGAACCTAGTAGGATTATGTATTTTGTTAATTGTATGTTTTGATTGCGTTTGTTAGGATTATTTGTTTAGCTTAAGCTAGTTCTTTTTTCGAGTTTGGCCCAAATTTTCTGTTATCCCTTAATATTTTAGGTTAGCTTTTCCTTTGGGTTCTTACTCGGGTTTCGTTCTTCAACTTGTTTGGTTTTTACACCGTAGTTTTATTCTTGGGGTCATGCCCGTGCTTTTTTTTGAAATCTCTAGAATAGTTTCTCTCTCTTTCGGGCTCTTCTCGAGTCGTTAGTTCTATACCCCCGCCTTTGTTTAGGCTCGCTTCCTTTAAACCTTTATTATACCCATGTGAGCATGTTTTACCTTCCTACTAGAGTGCTGCCCGGTAGACTCTTAGATCAAATCGGTCTTTTAAAAATTAGTTACGTTTTTTTACCGTCATGTTGCCCATTTTCCCTTATAATTTTAGGTTAAAGCGGTCCTTTCAGCTTAGCTCTGTTTCCTTACCGGAATGCTGCCCGTTTTTCTGTTTAGATGAACCTTCCCTTTAGGATTTAGTCGATCCCCTTTTTAGCCATCATTCTGGTCTTTGGGTTGTCCTGTTGTTATGCTGCCAGTATGAGCCTGGCAGGGGCATTATTTCAGCTTCCATGTTTATCTGCTTACAATTTGCTATTTCGAGCATCTGGGATATTTGCCATATGTCGTCAGAATTCATTCTAGGAAGTGTTTTATACTGGTTATTCTGCTTTTAGAATCTAGGTTTCTCTGTGGGTTTACCATTGGGCCAGAAAAAGTACATTCAACACGCGTCTGGACGAGATTAGGATCGAGCAGACTTTGTAGGGTATCTGAACAATCAGCTCAAATGGTAAAAAATGAGGTGAATTTAACAGCTCTGATGAGAGCTATTACTGAGATACAAAGAGCTGTGGAGTAGCAGACCCAATCTCAAAACCAATGTCAGGCACAGATCTGGGAAATTTAAGCCCATATACCCATTGTGAATGGACAGCTAGATGACACAATTGAGAACGGCAAAGAGTTCTGGGATGAAAACCAAGGACAGGATGTACCACAAGTTGTTGTGCAACCTCGGGTTCCCCACTCGGTGGTGGTAGAAGAAGAGAACACTGCCCAGTCTAGGGAATCTGAATTGGCGGAGAAGATTGATCGAATGGAGAAGGTACTGAGAAAGGCAAAGGGAGTAGAAGAATACATGCTGGATATAGGTGGCTTGTGGCTGTTCCCAGATGCAAAATTGCCCAAAAAATTTAAAATGCTAGAGATGGAAAAATTTGATGGTACTGGAAATCCCCATATTCATCTAAGGATGTACGTTGGAATTCTCTCCCCCATTAGGATTGATGATCAGCTCAAGGCCCAACTTTTCCACCGATCACTTTCTAGGGTTGCATAAAGGTGGTTTCTCTCTTTGGAGGTGGCCAAAATCAGGACTTGGGAAGATATCTCTACGGCTTTTATCAGTCAGTATAGTTACAATGTCTAGCTGGACGTAACTACCCAAGAGCTAGAAACAACTTGCCAGGAGAATTGGGAATCGTTTGTTATTTTTCTGACCCGGTGGAGGGGCAAAGCCGCTAAGATGATGAATCGGCCCTCTAAGAAGGAACAAGTGAGGATCATGGTTAAGAATCTACAGTCTCCACTGAAGCGGTACCTTATCACGCAGCCGCTTTCTACCTTTGAATAGTTATTTGATGCTGGGGTACATATTAAAGACTCCATATAATCTGGGGATATTGAAAAAGCCGAGCCTAGCCAGAGGCCAAGGAGGACATTCCCCACAACCAACCAAAACCAGTCTGTTGCCACCAACCTTGTATCTCGCTCAAATGAGGTAAACCTGTTGAATCCTTCATCCTTTGTTCAACAATCCAACAGTACCCAACAGTTAGATAATGGCCAATGAGGGTTTTCACTCCCCTCAACATTTATTTATCCACCGCCCTGAGTTGACGTGCCAAAAAAGGGCTTATCAAGCCGTTGGACCCCATGCCCGTACCTGATCCCCTACCACAAAGGTTTAATGCTTCTCAATACTGCGTCTTCCACTGAGATCACAGGTATTTGACTGATAAGTGTATGAGGCTGCGTCATGAGATTCAGAATCTCATTGACAACAAAGTGATTCCTCCGCTGTCTGCTACTCCAAAGCCGAACGTCACCACTAATCCCCTACCAAATCATGCTAAGCAGTCAGGGGTGAATTGCCTAACTCTGGGGCAATTAGAAGATTCGAGCAGGTATATATATTCAGCATACCTGCGACGCCCTCATGTTTCAGCAACTGAGGATCAGACAGCATGCTCATTTATTATGGTTAGAAATGGTCAGGATAGGATGGAAGAGTGGGATGATGGTACTTGGGGAGGATATCAGGTGGCAATTCGAGCCTACCAACAGGAGGAAGAATAGCATAACGAAGAAGACGACTGGCCATTGGACTACCTAGCCCAGTCCTATGGGTTCGGCCATGTGTTTGATGGCATACTCTTTTCCAACTTTTCGAGGAAGAAGTGTATGTCAATGAGATGCAGTCCTATTGGTTAGTAAGGGTGGTACTAAAATCAGATGGAGCTGAGTGGACCGATTTCTGGGCCACTCGGGAACAGCAGGTGAATTTTATCGAAGAGGACATTTGGGAAGAAGTTGATAATACGTGGGCTATTGAGGATGATGAGGAAAGAAGAGAAAGAGCAGTGGTTGGCGAGTTAGATGATTTATGGGCATTTGAAATCCCTTTATGCATAGATGAAGTAAGACAGACTACGAGCACAATGCTGGGGCTGTGGGACCTCGAAGATGGCGTGGAACACCTAACCAGGAGTGAACGGCAAGACACAAGCTAATGTCAGCATTTGGGGGTTATTGATGGCCTCGTACAAACATAGACAAGCCGTGTTAAAAGTCTTGAACAAAGCCAGCGTCTCAATAGACGCGACCCCAGAGCAGCTTGTTGGACTCATTCTGCCAGTTGTAGAGCCAAAAGTCATCTCCTTTTCTGATAAGGACCTACCAATGAAAGGAAAGAATCATAACAAATCCCTGCACATAACTGTTAAATGCTTGGAAAAGTGGGTTCCCATGACTTTTATTGATAATCGGTCTGCATTAAATGTTTGTTCGCTTAGAACCGTAGTTTACTTGGGTCTAAAGCAAGAACATTTCACACCTAGTAACCAAGGGGTCTGGGCCTACGACAACACGAGGAGATATGTGCTGGGCTTGGTGTCATTCGCATTATAAGTAGGGCCTTTGGAGACATCGATTTGAGTTCCACGTATTGGACGTACCAGCTTCTTTTAACCTATTGCTAGGCAGGCCATGGCTGCATGATCTGAACGTACAGGCAGTGCCATCAACCCTTCACCAAAAGTTAAAACTGATAAAGAATGGGACAGTTCTGACTATCTATGGAAAAGATAGTATCTAACCCCCGAGAGGAGAGGGCTCAACTCTCTTGGAAGTTCAACATGGCAAAGGGGACGTGTCCCTAAGTGGCTTTCGATTTGATGAAGCACAGGCTGTCCAAATGCTAATGAATGAAGAAGAGAGGTACATCAACCCAAGAGCAATTACCATGATGAGACAAACGACCTACTTCCCGGGCATGAGGCTAGGGCGTAAGCAACAAGGGATTCCCGAACCTGTTCAGGTATTGCCAGTTTCTCGTTATTTTTGTCTTGGATACAAACCAATGGAAGAAGATTTGGAAGGGTCTAAAAGGGGACGGAAGGCCAATTATTTAGGAACCCTCAATGGGTATTTTGTTAAAGAAGGAGAAGACTTCCCGTATTGTGGCTTTCCTGAGACATGGATCGACGAGAAAACCAACTAGAAGTTGCCAAGACTAGAGATATTCTTTGCCCATCAGTTATCCGGCACGGAAGAAGAAGAAGCAGTGAAAAATGAAGAGGAAGGAAAGAAGATTGAAGAGGAAGATTGGGCAGACAAGCTTGACGAAATCGACATGGGAGTACTATTCAATGAAAAGACGGCACAACTACACGTAACTAACCCAAACTGTTTTATGATGGGCTTCAGTGCACCAGCCGACTGCACTAAGTTCATTGTTGATGCGACGATAAAGGAAGTGAAGAACTGGACCTTAGAGTCCTGTGAAGTGCAAGTTGTTTGTCCTAAGTCTGAGTGAAGGTCCGAGTCTGTGGTTGAGGGAACGCCTGTTTGTGCACCTCCCCCTGTTTATGCTTTCGAGCTTGTTATTTCCTCTTCTTTCAATGAAATGAACGAAATTTCTGGTTACTCTGCTTTGTTAGATTTATTTTATATGCTTTTTGACGATTTTGAATTCGACAGAGATATCTCTGAAGAAATAAAATTTTTAATAAAAAGAGAAGAAGAAATGCGTGCCCAACTAATAATTGAAGAAACTTTATCAATAAATCTGGGTAATAAAACTAACCCGCAAAATGTCCAAATTGGTTCTTCTTTATTCTTTGTTGAACAAAAATAATTAATAACTTTATTAAAAAAATTCAATGATGTATTTGCATGGTTTTACGAAGATATGTCCGGGATTGATCCTGACATTGTCCAATACCATATCCCCTTATACCTTGATGCCAAACCGGTCAAACAAAAATTAAGACGGATCCGGCCAGAATGGGCTCTAAAGATCAAAGAAAAAGTTGCCAAGCAGATCAACGTTGGGTTTCTAATGGTAACCGAGTATCCAAAATGGGTGGCTAATATTGTTCCAGTGCTGAAGAAAGATGGTCGTACCCAAGTCTGCGTAGATTTTTGAGATCTCAACAAGGCTAGCTTGAAAGACGATTTCCTACTGCCACACATTGACGCCTTGGTAGACAGTACAGCGGGACATGCCTTGTTGTCATTAATGGATGGCTTCTCTAAATATAACCAGATTCTAATGGATCTCGAGAACAGACAAAAGACAACATTCACCATGCCCTGGGGCACCTATTGGTATCGTGTGATGCCGTTTGGATTGAAGAATGCAGGGACAACCTATCAGAGGGCTACCACTACTTTACTACTTGACATGCTACACAAGGAGGCCAAAGTATACGTGGATGATATGATAGTCAAGTCCAAGGATCGGGATGGTCACATTATAGCGCTGTAAAAATTCTTTGAGAGAATTCAGAAATACAAGATGCGACGCAACCCACAGAAATCTGCCTTTAGAGTTACTGTCGAAAAAATGCTCGAATTTATGATCACTCAATAAGGTATTGAAGTTAACCCTTCAAAGTTGAAAGCAATTTTGAAAATACCTCCTCAGAAGACCGAATGAGAAGTTAGGAGATTTCTGGGTAAGATACAGTTTATCAGTCGATTCATCGCAAAACTGATAACCACCTGTGAGCCACTCTTCCGTCTGCTAAAGAAAGGAGTTGAGTTTGAATGGGATTAGAAATGCCAAGACGCCTTTGAAGCTGTACGATAGTACCTACAAAGTCTACCTTTTCTAGCTCCTCCCAAACTTGATAGGCCATTGATCCTCTATTTGTCAGTGACTGATTCAGCTATGGGATGTATGCTGGTGCAAGAAGGTGAAACTGGAATCAAAAAGGCTATCTACTACTTAAGCAAGAAGATGACAGAGTCAGAAATATGGTACACACCACTGGAAAAGACATGTTGGGCCTTGATTTGGGCTTTTCAAAAATTAAGACATTACATGTTATCTTTCACAGTGAATATCATTTCTCGGATGGACCCGCTGAAGTACCTGTTTAAAAAGCTGGCACTAACAAGAAGGTTGGCCCGGTGGTTGCTATTATTATCAGAGTTTGATCTTCAATATATCACCCAAAAGTCAGTCAAGGGCAGAGCAGTGGCAGAATTCCTAGCCGATCAACCAGTTGAAGGAGGTGAAGACACAGAGTTCCAGTTTCTTGACGAACAGTTGATGAAAGTCAGAAATAACAAGTGGACTCTATATTTTGATGGTGCATTCAATCAATATGGTTATGAAATATGAGTTATTCTTGTCACTCCAGACGAATCACACGTCCCCTTGTCTTTGAAGCTCAATTTTAAAGTTACTAACAATCAGGCTGAGTATGAAGCATGTTTAGCTGGATTGGAGGCAGCCTTAGAATTAGGGGCAAAGAAGCTGGAAGTCATCGGAGATTCAGCACTAGTGGTTTCACAAGTGAGAGGAGAATGAAAGGTCAGGGACTTAACCTTGATCCTCTACCACCAAGAGCTAGAGAAGTTGATACCGTGTTTCTAGTCAGTGATTTCACCCATGTGCCAAGACTACAGAACAAGTTCACTGACGCACTGGCCACCCTAGCATCCATGATTGACATACCATTCGGGGTCAGAATGTGGCCCTTGATAATCGAACAAAAAAGAAAGCCGGCATACGGGATGACAGCTGCGATTGAAGAAAGCTCTGACGACCTTCCATGGTATTTTGACATCCAGAACTTCGTGGAGAAGGGAGAATATCCTAAGTTTTTCAGCAAGAAGGACAAAAGGGTAATACGAAGACTATCCAACAAGGACATTCTGGTGTCAATAAGCTATGTGTCAGTACTAAAGAAGGCCAAGAGCTGATGAAAGAAATACATGCGGGGGTTTGTGGGCCACACATGAGCGGAAACATGTTAGCCAAAAAAATCTTACGACAAGGATACTTTTGGATGACAATAGAGACAGACTGTATACAGTTCGTGCGGAGATGCTATAAGTGTTAGATTCATGCAAACATTTTGCACGCTCTCCCATCTCAATTGTACAACTTGACGTCACCATGGTCGTTCTCAATATGGGGCATTGATGTGATTAGCAGGATAACACCAAAGGTGTCAAATGGGCACGAGTTCATTTTAGTGGCCATTGACTACTTTACCAAGGGGTTAGAAGCGGCCTCCTACTCGGTATTGAAAGCCTCCCATGTTGCTAAGTTCATCAAGAAAAACATCATTTGCTGGTACGGGATTCCCCATGAGGTTATCTCGGATAATGGCTCACATTTTCAAGGAGAGGTCTTGGATATCTTTGAAGAATACCAGATAGTGGCTCACAAGTCCTCACCATATCGACCGCAAACCAATGGAGCAGTTGAGGCAGCAAATAAGAACATCAAGAAGATCTTGCAAAAGACGAACAACTCACATAAGGATTGGCCTGAACATCTACCATTTGCACTTTGGGGATATAGGACGTCAATCAGGACTTCAACAGGAGTTACGCCATACTCTTTAGTGTATGGGATGGAAATCGTGCGTCCCATTGAGGTGGAAATCCCTTCGCTAAGAATAATGGCAGAGGCCAGTATTCCAGAAAAAGAATAGCAGAGGAACCGAATGAAAGAGTTACTCTTGTTTGATGAAAGAAGGATGCAAGCTCTGTTTCATATATAAGGATACCAAATGAGGATAGCTCGAGCATTCAATAAGAGGGTCAAGACTCAGAATCTCAGAGATGGAGATCTGGTTCTTAAGGAAATCAGAGCTCCTATCTTCGACCCAGGAGATAAGTTCAAGCCAAATTGGTTCAGACCATTTCTAATCAAAACTATCATGACTGGTGGTGCAGTCGTTGTTATGGATTTGGATGGCAATGTGTTTTCTACTCCAGTTAATCTCGATCAGTTCAAAAAGTACTATCTTTAAGGTAAAAATAAAGAGAAAATAAAAGCTCACTGAGTTAAAAATTAAAAAGGCAACTCAGGCAAAAGTTAGAGCAGCCAGCGAAAATTCGAAAGGGCGACCTTGGCAAAAGTTAGGACATCACAAAAGGAGAGTGCCAATACTCGAGTAAAAATTGAGCCCGAACTACGTTATCGCCCAATTCCATCTTTTTGGGATACATAGGCAGCTTCTTTTAAGAAGTCCGGTCACATTCTTTATTTTTAACCATCTTTGAATCTGAGTAAGACCAATGGAAACTTATTTAACCAAAAAACTTTGAATAAATTTATACCATTTTAAACAATAAAGCGGTAATTTTCATTACTTTAATTGGAGTTGCAAAATTAAAGGAAGGGCACGCAAGTCCTAAACTCTACAAACAAAAAAGAAAGCTATGAAATCTTTAAAATAAAGGAGAAGTCCTCAAGTCTTTCTCCTCTTTACTGCCTATTTTCCCTATTCTCTATCTTTCTTCTCCCGATCCTGCATCAGCCATGTTTTGTACTCAGCAGAATGCTCGGGACACTACAACTCTTGCATCTCTATACGTCAACGAGATGGCCAGGCATCTTGATATAATGCTAGAAATGGGGCCCGCAGTGTCGATGAAAATAAACGACCTCAGATACTGGTAAAGATGATCTGATTGTGGCCGAACTACCGCATAATCAGATGGCGGTAATAGAAAGTAGTCTGATGCAGACCAATCAGCAGAACACCAGAATGATCCATGATAGTCAGAGTCATGGAAAGAATCCGCCACCAGGGGCACTGCTAAGTAATATCTGGGCTAGTCAGAGATGAGAGGTACTATTGCCAGGCTGCCTCAGAGTTGCATATATGGTAGTAAGGATGATAAAGGAAAGCTACGGCACTGTGTCTATCAGTATGCGATATCTGTACAAGATTCACCTTCTCCATCAGCTAGATTTGCAGCAAAAGTTAGAACAGTAAGGGAAAAGCCTTGCAGTGTGACGAAAAGTTTGGTGAAAAGTAAGATTTTGAGTTGACCTGAAGAAGTAAAGGGCTACCAGCAAAAGTAGTGGTCTCACCACGATGAACAACGTCTAGACCCAGTAGTGTCTCGGCTAAGACAAGCGATATAAAGTCATTTTCCATCCACATTTGACCCGTGATGTCAACCAATGCACAGCTAACTCGCCCATTAGAAGAAAAAAAAAGATACTAGGCAAGAAGACAAAAATAAAGAGCATAACATCGCCGTAGCTAAAAACTGAGGTCACTAAGGTTACCGGTAGGACAGAATTTGTCAATGATCCAAGGTATGTCAAGGCAGTCATCCTGTGTCAGAAGAGAGGCCTCCATCCTAGACAGGCCACATAGCTGTATCACCTATTGATGGGTCAAAAGAAAGAAAGTAGGAACCGCAACGGAGCTCCGTGGAGCCAAATCCAAAGTAGCAGCAACCTTCTCTATAGTGGGGCATAGCTCTTCAAAGCTGAATCGGAAGACGTGGGCTTGTGGGTCCCATAACTGAGCGGCTGCCTTCAACAAAAGTTCGTCAATCCTCATGGCCATGAGAGGAAACAAGGAGTTGATAACAGGAGGGACAAAGTTCAAACGCTCAATATGGGAGAAAGCCTTAACCCATGAAGAAAGGGGATCAACCATCTAAGTGAGAATAACAGAAAATAAGGTCTCCAAGGTTGTGTTTATAAGGCATGGAAAGACTGTAGATTGAAAAAGCAGCAAAAAGTACAATTAAAGTGGTGACCGCCACCTTGGAGTGGGCGATCGTTAACTTGAAAGGGCACTGTACAGCGACATCATCCTATTGACCAGGCGATCGCCATGTTATAGGTGGCGACCGCCATGTCAAGCTTAATGGAAGTGGCGACCGCCATATTGATATGTGGTGACCGCCATGTTGGAAGTGACGGGCATGTATCAGTTTGGGGATTTTATAGTTTGTGTAAGTTTTGACATTTGCACTACGCATGCATGACAGTTTGAGCAGCAAATAAAGAAAAGCCAAACGACGGATAAATATGTGAAGCAAAAATGGCATGAACGCCCGAAAGTAAAGCATAAAGATGACAGAATGTATCAGAATGCAACCTAATGTAAACTAGGGTACCCAGGGCCAACAAATAAAAAAATAGGGGCACGCAGGCCCAATCAGGCAAAGGCACGCAGGCCCATGAAAACAAAAATGTATAGAAAGTGTATCTGAATGTATCAAAAATAAACAAAGATGGGGGGGGGGGGGGCTC